>CBVK0101198634.1:522-11227 GCA_900067695.1 Picea abies | reverse complement strand
ACTAAGAAAAGAAAATCTATCTTTTAAGATTTGGCAGGACAATCATGCAATATTTCCTGACCAAAATTTTAATCTATTTTTACGGACTGAGGAATCTTAGAAATGCGGCTCAAACCACACCAGAAGTTGGAGAAGTGCTCCAAGCTTCTAAGATGCCTTTTATTACAAAGTGGAGTTTATGACGTAAACCCATTGAAACCAATTGACACCACTGTCGGCCAATAAGACTTGAATTTACACTGTGGAGGTTTATAACGTAACTCCACGGAAACCGATTGACACCACTGTCAGCCAATAAGACATGATAATACTCTTAGTTATGAGATTCCTTATTCCACTGGCTGATCGTGGAAATGATTAAATCAGTATGGGTCCTAATGCTGAGTATAGATTTCTCAGTACATCTTAGGATCCTCATCTCGATCTTCATCTTGTTGTAGTACATACTTTGTCCGGATCACCCATGGATGTTTTTCTCTTGTAAAAAGCATTCGATATTCAACATCTGTGATTTGATTCAATTTGTGCACAGTATTTGGAAGATTTCTTTGATGGAAAAGAAACATTTGTGCAGTATCTATTACCTCTGGATGTATGGCGCTAGGATTTAGGCCAAACCTCTTCCACCATGTATTGAACCAGTCCGATTCAGGTGTTGTATTTGTCCTGAACTGCTCAGAAAATTTAACCATGCAATAGTAATACCTGTACCTATTAGTCCATAAGAAAACATGATCCCACATTACTTTATATTGGAAATAATTTATTTAAAACAATTTTTCATAGGGATCTGATTGAGGCCATGATTGCAAGGTTCTCATTCTGTGGATCTAAAAATAAGAATAAGAAGGAGTCTGGTTCCATTGCTGTGAATGCTGGCAGAACCAATTTCTATTAGTGGATCTTATTCTGCTAATGTCACCCATTTCAACCAATTTTTATCTAGCTGCAATTGTGGGGGCTTGATGCATCTGCCGTATTAGGTTTTGAGGTGGAATAACATGAATACTTGTATTTGTAGAAAAACCTGGCAAGCCAAACTCAATTCCTTCAGATCCTCTGAGTTCCCAATGGGGAGCCCAATTTTCAGAATAGGTTTCCCAGTCTAGATTGTCATCAATTTCTTCTGTAACTGGGACATTGTTAAGATCATCCCAAGTGTTAATGACAATGAAGGTCTTGGGATTCTTTGAACAATAAACAATATGAGAATGAGATTTTGAAACAAAGGCCAAAATCTTCTTGATTGTTGAATGATTTTTTATTTTTGGCATTGTGATAAAATACCCTGGGTTTCCTTCTGGTGTTTGGGTAGAACCACGGGGTTCAACTGCAGATAAAAATGGATTTCCCAGGATGTAATCTATTAGAAGATCAGATAATAAAAACTTCATTCCTAGAGCATAATCTCCAAATAGTAGAACACCTTTAGGAATTTCATAATCCATATTGGTAGAAATAAACACCTTTAGGAATTTCATAATCCATATTGGTAGAAATATTTCCAAGCCCGATAGCTGAAAAGTTACTGGGGAACCAGTATTTAGTAGGGATCAAATTTTTGTGGATGAGATTCATGTTTGATCCTGTATCAAGTAGAGAATTCAAACAGAATATTTTAGAATTGATCTCAAGATTTATCTGGACATGATATTTCTGAAATTTCACTAGTAAGATTCTCATGGCATTCAACCCTTGTAATTGGGCTACACTATGAGTCTTTATTTCCACAGGTGCATCTTCAAGTGGGGGTGGCCAAGATTCCAACAGTTCTTTTATCATTTGGATTTCTTGTCTGGCCCAAGAATCCACTTTATAAGAGTCTGTAGATTCTTCTCCAAACTCTCTTAGTTTGGATTTAATTCAACAACTTCCCTTTTTAGAAATATTATCTCTTTTGCAAGCTCTGTAATGGAAGTATGTTGGATCTTTTCTTCTTTGTTGTGTTTGATAAAATACTTTGTATTTCTTTCAAAAGAAGCTTCTAAAAATAATGGTTTAATACCTTCCCTACTAGGAATTTCAGGACCCTTGTGTCTTTGTCCTGCATTCATTTTTTTCAGGAAGGTTTCAAGAAGAGAGCTCTTCATGTCTCCTTCTGGCAAAGCCTTAATCTGGGAAAGCATTTGAGCATCTTGGTCATTAGTGCTATTGTACATACAAATCTGTATCTTTTCTCTGATCTGTGCATAATTTTCAAACTCAAATTCAGATTCAGATTCTGCTCCTGATGAGCTTTCACAAGAACAAAAGTTTGGATTATTGCATTTGCATTTTTGATGCAATAGAATTTCCTTTTCTGATTCATATTCAAAATTAGAAGATTCAGTAGAATCAAAACAACACCCTTGTTGCATAAGGTGGACTTCTTCCCTTTTGACAAAAGGGTGATGTGGACATTGGTTTGTTTGGTGATCATTTGCTCCACACCTATTACAATGGGTTCTAAGGGCTAGTTGTTTTTGCTGAGCTTCTTTTGCCTTTTGCTCAAAATATTTCCTTTTTGCATTTTTGAGTTTTTACGTTCTGGACAAGAGCTTGCAATGTGTCCAGGCTTCCCACAAAGCCAACATTGAATTTGTTTTCTGGCTTGACTAGAATGATTCTTGAGTTTGATATCCTTGGGCTCATAATAATGTGTCCTTGGATTATATTTAGTCCTTTTTCTTTCTTTTGATTCTTTCCATTTTCTTATTTTTCTTCTGACTGGATCGGAAATGTAATGACCATATTTTTCACAGATGGATTTTCTTTCTGGTAGGTGGGATAGTTTATTCACAGAGTTGTGGACCTTCATATTTACACAAAGTGATACTAAAGCTTTAGTAACTAGGGAATATATTTCCCCCCAAGTATACATTTCATATGGAAGTTTGAATACTTTTTGCATCTTTAAATACTCAACAAATTTGCTAGGAATGGCTGCTAGATAGACTTGTTTCCATAGCAAGTTTTGACTATCTTTGACCTCAAAGATCCTTTGAGTCAAATCCTTATGAAATTCTTCATATTCAGACATTTTTCTGCATTTCATATTCATAAGGACCAGCTCATGTTTGTCTGCTAGTTCTTCTTCTGTGCCACACCAATGTTATGGAATCAAAGTAGTGAGAGATCCTATCATATTATTCTAGGGAGTCCCATCTAGAAGATATATAATATTTCTTTTCTCATCTCTTAAAACTTATTCTTCCATTTTAGAAATCATGATGGGAGATGAAAACACTTCCCACCATTTACTTAAAGTTCCAATGTTTCACTCAGAGGCTTCCTCCGACGGAGAATGAAGCTTGAATAGTTGATTTGTCTCGTGCTTCTGCTCTTCTTGCTGCTTGATCTTCTACTTCTTGCTACTTTTTGCAGACCAATCCGAATCACTATGAAAAACCCCAAGGTGAACCTTATGTGAACCCAAGAGAGAAATCCATATGAACAAACCCCAAGGTGAACCTTATGTGAACCCAAGAGAGAAATCCATATGAACCCTCAAACAGTCCAACACCCCAAACTTCCCTAAGCAGCCCCTTGCCTAGCGGGACTTACAAGATGCTCCAGGACCTTAGTGAACTGCGGTTAATCCCTCTTAGAGAAATTTATCTTTCCCTTGAGCGAATTTTTAGCTCAAACCTCAAGGAATGAAAACTGCAATAATAGGCAAGCAAAAATGAGTATATAGCAGACACACGATAAGAGACAATATCCAGAACTCAAAATGCATGCGAAAACTTTATATTATATCAGAGAGCCGAAAATATCTAATGCCCAAGTGGCAGAGACCTTAGATTTTATTTTATCATTTGGATTTCTTGTCTTGCCCAAGTGTCCACCTTGTAAGAGTCTTCAGAATCTTTTCCAAACTCTCTTAGTTTGGATTTTAGTTCAGCAACTTCTTTTTTCAAGAAAGTTATCTCTATAGAAAGATTTGTGATCGAAGTATGCTTCAACTTTGCTTCTTTGTTATGTTTGATAAAGGACTTCATATTCCTTTCAAAAGAAGTTTCTAAAAGCAATGGCTTATTTCCTTCCTTACTAAAAGTTTCAACAGCCTTTTGTTTTTTCCCTGCATTCATAGTTTTCAGGAAGGTTTCAAAAAAGGAGCTCTTCATGTCTCCTTCTGGTAGGGCCTTAATTTGGGAAATCATTTGTGCATCTTCGTCACCAGTGCTATTGTACATGCAAACTTTTATCTTTTCTCTGATCTGTGCATAATTTTCAAACTCAGATTCAGATTCAAATTCTGCTCCTGATGAGCTTTCACAAGAACAAAAGTTTGGGTTATTGCATTTTCATTTTTGATGCAATAGAATTTCCTTTTCTGATCCATATTCAAAATCAAAAGATTCAGTAGAATCAGAACAACATCCTTGTTGCATCAAATGGACTTCTTCCCTTTTGAAAAAAGGGTGATGTGGACATTGGTTCGTTTGGTGATCATTTTCTCCACACCTATTGCAATGGGTTCTAAGGGCTAGTTGTTTTTGCTGAGCTTCTTTTTCCTTTTGCTCATAATATTTCCCTTTTGTTATTTTTGAGGTTTTATTTTTTGGACAAGAACTTGCAATGTGTCTAGACTTCCCACAAAGCCAGCATTGAATTTGTTGTCTCTTGCAATGTGTCTAGACTTCCCACAAAGCCAGCATTGAATTTGTTGTCTGGCTTGACTAGAATGAGTCTTGAGTTTGATATCCTCAGGCTCATAATAATGTGTCCTTGTCTTATATTTCGTCCTTTTTCTTTCTTTTGATTCTTTCCTTTTTCTTCTGACTGTATTGGAAATGTAAAGACCATATTTTTCACAGATGGATTTTTTGTCTGGTAGGTGGGACAGTTTATTCATAGAGTTGTGGATATTCATATTTACACAAAGTTCTACTAAAGCTTTAGTAACTAGGGAATGGATTTCCCCCCAAGTATACATTTCATATGGAAGTTTGAATACTTCCTACATCTTTAAATACTCAACAAATTTTCTAGGAATGGCTGCTAGATAGACTTGTTTGCATAGTAGGTTTTGACTATCTTTGACCTCAAGGATCCTTTGAGTCCAATTCTTATGAAATTCTTCATATTCAAACATTTTTCTGCATTTCATATTCATAAGGACCAACTCATGTTTGTCTGCTAGTTCTTCTTCTGTGCCACACCAATGTTCTAGAATCAAAGTAATGAGAGATCTTATCATATTATTCTGTGGAGTCCCATCCAGATGATATATAATATCTCCTTGTTCATCTCTTAAAACTTCTGCTTCCATTTTAGAAATCATGATGGGAGATGAAAACACTTCCCACCATTTACTTGAAGTTCCAGTGAAACATTGTATAATAGATTTGCATGCCTCAATTTCACTTTTCCCCTTCATACACATTAATTTGTATGAGACATACATTCTATCAAGCATCTGTCTAATCTGTCCCATAGATAAGCTATCAATATTCCATTATAGAAACCAATCTTCTGCAAAAGTTTGATTTTCTGGCATTCTTCCTTTGCCTAGGAGATCTGGTGTAGGAGGTCTATTTACATGATGAGGAAGATCTTCATAAGAAGGCTTCTATACAGAGACCAGAGATAGATTTTTCTTAGAAGATTCTGGTTCATCCTTGCCTTTGGGGAAATGATGAGGAAATTTTTTCTCCATTGTTGTCTCAGAGGGCTTATATACAAAAGAGACAATGGATATTGGAGGATTTGGAAAAATGAATGTCTGGGGAATGGGCTTGTCAGGAATGTGATCTTTCTGTTTGATTTCTAACAATGTTTTCCCCATTGTGGAAAAATCTTCTCCAAGTCCCTCCATCAGTTCTTCATGATGTTGGGTGGATTCTTGTGACTTGTGGGTTACCACTTCTATTGTTTTGTCCACCTTTTCTTTTACATCAGCAACTTTGTCATTTATTTGATTTATAGATTGGACTATGGTGTTAGTAGAGACTTGTAAGTCTCTAATTTTTCCTTTTCTTGCATAGTCATTTGTGACAAAGGTGTGAGTTACCATGCCTCTTAAGGCAGTATTTGTCCAATTTATCTGTTCAGACAGGGATTGGACCTTTTTTTCAACACTCGATAGTTGGGTGGCTTCATTTTCAAGCATTAAAGGTACAACTCTGACTTGCCTATTATTGTCATCCAAGACAATACCTTTGAATGGAGGAAAAGTTGAAGTAGATTCAACTGTTTGTCCTTCTGTACTTTTCCATTTATGTCAAGGAGATGTTTTTGCTCCTTCTTCTAACATCTAGACTTCGAGATTTTAGACTATTCTCTTCCATTCATAGAAAGAGATCCAGGTATCTTTTTCAACAATGAAGTTTTGCCAGTATTTTGACAATTTGGCTTTCTCTTCCTTTGGGGTACAGATGTTAAAGTCAGATGTTTCGGGATGAGTAAACAAATCCCAATTTAGCATTTTCTTTATCCAATCTTCTTCAATAGTTCCTTTTGGACAGTCCGTCATAACAGAATGAAATTTATGAATTTCATTAATGGATGGTCTTTTAATAGATTCAAGCAAAGGATTTGTGAATCTACAATCAGGAATAACCTGATCACAATGTTCAATATAACCCAACCCATATTTTGGTGTTCTAGGAGGTCTCATTCCTTTATAAATATTTTGAAGTCTTGGATCTAATGTTTCAATGGTTGGCATATAATGTATCATAAGACAATGATGAGACTCGGAAGTTGAAATAGAACTTTCTACAGTATTATATACAGAACAAACAACTACTGAAGAATCCATGAAAAGTTTTAACTATAACTGCACAGAAAAGCATGGCATTAAAATCTAGTCCTCTGCACTAGAAGACAATAATAGGCAAGTTAGAGTTGTACCTCTGATGTTGCAGATGAAGCCACCCAATTATCGGGTGTTGACAAAAAAGTCCAATCCCTGTCTGAACATATAAATTGGACAAATATTGCCTTAAGAGGCATGGTAGCTCACACCTTTGTCACAAATGACTATGCAAGAAAAGGACAAATTAGAGACTTACAAGTCTCTACTAACACCATAGTCCAATCTATAAACCAGATAAATGACAAAGTTGCTGATGTAAAAGAAAAGGTGGATAAAAGAATAGAAGTGGCAACCTACAAGTCACAAAAATCCACCCAAGATCATGAAGAACTAATGGAAGGACTCGGAGAAGCTTTTTCCACAATGGGGAAAACATTGTTAGAAATTAAGCAGAAAGATCACATTCCTAAAAAACCCATTCCCTAGACATTCCTTCTTCCAAACCCTCAAATATCCATTGTCTCTCCTGTATATAAGCCCTTTGAGACAACAATGGAGAAAAAATTCCCTCATCATTTCCCCAAAGGGCAGGATGAACCAGAATCTTCTAATAAAAATCTATCTCTGGTCTCTGTACAAAAACCTTCTTATGAAGATCTCCCTCATCATGTAAATAGAACTCTTGCACCAGATCTCCTAGGTAAAGGAAGAATGCCAGAAAGCCAAACTTTTGCAGAAGATTGGTTCCCAAAATGGAATATTGACAGTTTATCTATTGGACAGATTAGATAGATGCTTGATAGATTGTATGTCTCATACAAAGTAATGTGTATGAAAGGGAAAAATGAAATTAAGGCATGCAAATCTATTATACAATGTTTCATTGGAACTTTAAGTAAATGGTGGGAAGTGTTTTCATCTCCCATCATGATTGCTAAAATGGAAGCATAAATTTTAAGAGATGAACAAGGAGATATTATATATCACCTGGATGGGACTCCCCAGAATAATATGATAGGAGCCCTCACTACTTTAATTTTAGAACACTGGTGTGGTATAGAAGAAGAACTAGCAGACAAACATGAGCCAATGCTTATGAATATGAAATGCAGAAAAATGTCTGAATATGAAGAATTTCATAATGATTGGACTCAAAGGATCTTTGAAGTCAAAGATAGTCAAAACCTGCTATGGAAACAAGTTTATCTGGCAGCCATTCCTAGAAAATTTGTTGAGTATTTGAAAATGCAGGAAGTATTCAAACTTCCATATGAAATGTATACCTAGGGGGAAATATATTCCCTAGTCACTAAAGCTTTAGTAGGACTTTGTATAAATATGAAGGTCCACAACTCTGTGAATAAACTATCCCATCTACCAGACATAAAATCCATTTGTGAAAAATATGGTCTTTACATTTCCAATCCGGTCAGAAGAAAAAGAAGAAAATGGAAAGAATCAAAAGAAAGAAAAAGGACAAAATATAAGCCAAGGACACATTATTATGAGCCTGAGGATATCAAACTCAAGACTCATTCTAGTCAAGCCAGACAAAAAATTCAATGCTAACTTTGTGGGAAGTCTGGACACATTGCAAGTTCTTCTCCATAAAATAAAACCTCAAAAATGACAAAAGGGAAATATTCTAAGCAAAAGGAAAAAGAAGCTCAACAAAAACAACTATCCCTTAGAACCCATTGCAATAGGTGTGGAGCAAATGATCACCAAATGAACCAATGTCCACATCACCCTTTTGTCAAAAGGGAAGAATTCCATCTGATGCAATAATGATGTTGTTCTGATTCTTCTGATTTTGAATATGGATCAGAAAAGGAAATTCTATTGCATAAAAAATGCAAATGCAATAACCCAAACTTTTGTTCTTGTGAAAGCTCATCAGGAGCAGAATCTGAATCTGAATCTGAGTTTGAAAATTATGCACAGATCAGAGAAAATATAAAAGTCTGCATGTACAATAGCACTGGTGACCAAGATGCACAGATTCTTGCCCAGATTAAGGCCCTACCAGAAGGAGACATGAAGAGCTCCCTTTTTGAAACCTTCCTGAAAACTATGAATGCAGGGCAAAAACAAATGGCTGCTGAAACTTTTAGTAAGGAAGGGAATAAGCCATTATTTTTAGAATCTTCTTTTGAAAGGAATACGAAGTCCTTTATCAAACATAATAAAGAAGCAAAGTTGCAGCATAGTTCCATTACAGATCTTTCTAAAGAAATAACTTTCTTGGAAAAAGAAGTTGTTGAACTAAAATCCAAACTAAGAGAGTTTGGAAAAGATTCTAAAGACTCTTACAAGGTGGACACTTGGGCAAGACAAGAAATCCAAATGATAAAAGAACAGCTAGGGTCTCTGCCACCTCCACTTGAAGATGCACCCTTTGAAGTAAAGACACATAGTGCAACAGAATTACAAAGGTTAAATGCTATGAAAATCTTGCCAGTTAAATTTCAGAAATATCATGTGCAGGTAAGTATTGAGATAAATTCTAAAATATTCTTCTTGAATGCCTTGTTAGACATGGGATTAGACATGAATCTCATCCACAAGGATTTGATCCCCTCTAAATACTAGTTCCCCAACAATTTTTCAGCTATTGGGCTTGGAAATATTTCCACCAATATGGATTATGAAATTCCTAAAGGTATTTTGCTATTTGGAGATTATGCTTTGGGAATGAAATTTTTATTATTTGATATTCCAGTAGATTGCATTCTGGGAACTCCATTTTTATCAGCACTTTAATCCCATGGTTCTACCCAAACACCAGAAGGACACCCAGGATATTTTATCACAATGCCAAAAATAAAAAATCATCCACCAGTGAAGAAGATTTTGGCCTTTATTTCAGAATCTCATTTTCATATTGCTTATTGTTCAAAGAATCCCAAGAACATGGTTGTCATTAAAACTTAGGATGATCTTAACAATGTCCAGGTTACAAAAGAAATTGATGACAATCTAGACTGGGAAACCTATTCTGAAAATTGGGAACTCAGAGGATCTGAAGGAAATGAGTTTGGCTTACCATGTTTTTCTACAAATACAAGTATTCATGTTATTCCACCTCAACACCTGATAGGCCATATACATCAAGCCCCTACAATTACAACTAGGCAAAAATTGGTTAAAATGGGTGACATTAGCAAAATAAGATCCATCAACAGAAATTGGTTCTGCCAACATTTATAGCAATGGAACCAGACTCCTGCTTATTCTTATTTTCAGACCCACAAGATGAGAACCTTGCAATCATGGCCTCAATCAGATCCCCATGAAAAATTGTTTCAGATAAATTATTTCCAATATAAAGTAATGTGGGATCATGTTTGCTTATGGACTGACAAGTATAGGTATTATTGCATGGTTAAATTTTTTGAGTTGTTCAGCACAAATACAACACCTTAACCAGACTGGTTTGATACATGGAGGAAGAGGTTTCGTCTAAATCCTAGCGCCATACATCCAGAGGTAATAGATACTACACAGATGTTTATGTTCCATCAAAGAAATCTTCTAAATACTGTGCATAAATTGAATCAAATCACGGATGCTAAATATCGAATGCTTTTTACAAGAGAAAAACATCCATGGGTAATTCGCACAAAGTATGTACTACAACAGGATGAAGATCAAGATGAGGATCCTAAGATGTACCGAGAAATCTATACTCAGCATTGGGACCCATACCGATTTAATCATTTCCACGATCAACCAGTGGAATGAGGAATCTCATAACTAAGCGCACTATCATGTCTTATTGACCGATAGTGGTGTCAATCGGTTTCCGTGGGTTTACGTCATAAACCTCCACAGTGTAAAATCAAGTCTTATTGGCTGACAGTGGTGTCAATTGGTTTCAGTGGGTTTATGTCATAAACTCCACTTTGTAATAAAAGGCATCTTAGAAACTTGGAGCACTTCTCCAACTTCTGGTGTGGTTTG
>CBVK0101198602.1:0-11793 GCA_900067695.1 Picea abies | reverse complement strand
CCAAGACTTGCTATAGATTAATATATCATCAAAAAATACTAACACAAATTTTCGAAGGAAGGGATTGAAAATGGAATTCATCAACCCTCGTAATGTGGAAGGTGCATTTGTAAGGCCAAAATGCATGACCAAAAATTCATAATGGCCTTCATGAGTTCGGAATGCTATTTTTGGGATATATTCTTCCTTCATTCTAATCTGATGATCCCTTGAACGAAGATCCAATTTTGTGAAATAGATTGTTCCATGTAGTTCATCTAACAATTCATCAATGACAGGAATGGGAAATTTATCTTTAATAGTGATCTTATTGAGCTCTCTATAATCTGGACAAATACACCATGAGCTATCTTTCTTGAATACCATTACCACTGGTGTAGAGTAAGAATTTTGGCTAGGTCTAATAATGCCAGCCTCTAACATTTCTTCAACCATTCACTCAATTTCACTCTTCTGGGTGTAAGGGTATCTGTATGGCCTGATGTTAGGAGGAACATTCCCAGGAATTATGTAACACCATGTTTCCCCCAGTTTGTAAATATAACTAGACTAGCCGAGGACTATGGCAAACTCATAAGCATGAATATGTGATGTAAATGGACCTGCAGGAAGAGGTCAATGAATGTGAATCATACCTTGAATTTATTGCAAGAATAATGAGAGGGGATGTGCAGAAAAGAGACCATGATGGCGGTGGAAGGCTCCTGAAAAGGTGGCGTTAACTTCCACCAAGAATAAAATACCGTATTTGGACTCCACTGGCCCAGAGAACCAAAAGCGGCTCGCTGGCCCTGAAATTCAATGCCTCGAAGGCTGGTAGGCGAATGGCTTGATGAGGGATGGGATGGTAAACCACCCATCCGTAGAGCCGTCAGGCCTTATCGGTGCGAGGGTAATCGTGCCACACGCAACATCATGAGAGGATAAGGCGTATGATAGAGACGATTGAAGAAAAAAAGGGGGAGACGCGAGGAAAAACTCTGGCAGTTTTTACGTAGAGTGAGTGAGAGCAGAGAGGAAGGATTGCAACCTTCGCTCCTGGTCACTGGCAGACAGAAAGACGCAGTCTCAGAGCATCGTGGTCTCAGCTCGGGGGTGGCTAGTGGTAGATCCGTTGGGAGTCATTGAGCCTACAGTTGGGTGGAAATGAGCACCTCTCTCAGTGGTTTCTTCCACTTCGGGTGTTATTTATGATAAGTATTTTATCTATTGCATCTTGAAATTCATACACTGATATATATATATATATATATATACATACTCATGGCACTGTGAGATTGTGAGCGATTTTAGTGTAAGAATGTCTGTGAATGTTTTGATAATAATTAATGGACATATGCTCGTAATAGAGGAAGCCATGCACGACTTACGTCGATAAAAATGAATCTATTCATGCCCAGGTCGAACTAAGTCAGGTATCCAGTCTGTTCTCGGGAATTTATTTCCCTTATCGGTATCCAGGAATGCCCTGGATTAGATCTCTTCACAGAAATTCACTTCGTAGAAAGGCTTAACAAGAACCTGGAAAAAGGACTTGGATGTGCAAGCCTTAGCAACCCTGTATGAAGAGTAACAATCCTCTTTGAAATGATGAAGTAGCAGCGTAAGGATAAGTATTAATCAATGGATGAGATCTTGTCGGGGAACCTGTTGCCATTCACGATCATTAAATCGAAGGAATGAGCGAGGGCGTTAATTGCCTTAACCCTTTTTTCTCTATATTTGTGAGTAGCGAGGAAATCTGAATCATAGATCTCCAGGCTCCATGAGAACATCTGGACCATTGGTTTTCCACGTCCAAAGAGAATTAGGAAAGGGCAGAGGATCACGGTTGATCTGAGCCGTCCATCCGAGGAGGACAGGTGGCAGAGATCCAGGGATCTCATGAGCTCAGAGGCTCGTGGGGTAGAAGTCCAAAAGTTGGATGCTTTAATTCACGAGTGGTGAGGCCACGAGAGGATATGAGTCGTCCATCTAAATAGGACAAGTGGCAGAGATCCACGGATCTCGTGAGCTCGGAGGCTCGTGGGGTAGAAGTCCAAAAGTTGGACGCTTTAATTCGCGAGTGGCGAGGCCACGAGAGGATCTGATTCGTCCATACGAGGAGGACAGGTGGTAGAGATCCAGGGATCTTGTGAGCTCGGAGGCTCGCGGGGTAGAAGTCCAAAATTTGGATGCTTTAATTTGCGAGTGGCGAGGCCACGAGAGGATCTGAGCCGTCCATCCGAGGAGGACAGGTGGCAGCGATCTAGGGATCTCGTGAGCTCAGAGGCTTGCAGGGTAGAAGTCCAAAAGTTGGATCCTTTAATTCGTGAGTGGCGAGGCCACGAGAGGATCTGAGCCGTCCATCCGAGGTGGATAGGTGGTAGAGATCCAGGGATCTCGTGAGCTCGGAGGCTCACGGGGTAGAAGTCCAAAAGTTGGATGCTTTAATTCGCGAGTGGCGAGGCCACGAGAGGATATGAGTCATCCATCTAAGGAGGACAGCTGGCAGAGATCCAGGGATATCATGAGCTCGGAAGCTCGCGGGGTAGGAGTCCAAAAGTTGGACGCTTTAAGTCACAAGTGGCGAAGCCATGAGAGGATCTGAACCATCCATCCGAGGAAGACAGGTGGCAGAGATCCAAGGATCTCGCTACCTCAGAGGTTCGCGAGGTAAGAGCCCAGAGTTTGTATGCTCCAAGTCGTGAAGCAGCGAAGTGGCGAGAGGTTGTGAGCCGTCCATCTGAAGAGGACAGGGGGCAGAGATCGAGAATATCTCGCGAACTTGGGAGCTTGCAGGGTGAATGCCCAAGTAATTGGTGTTAAAGGTCGTGAGACACCAGGTCACAAAGCAGCGAAGTGGCGAGAGGATGTGAGCCGTCCATCGGAGGAGGATAGGTGGAGGAGATCGAGAGATCTCGCGAACTCGAGAGTTCGCATAGTGAGAGCCCAAGTATTGGGTATTCAAAGTCACGAGGACACGAGAAGCGATAAGGTAATAACCGTTGGATCTATATTGCGGGAAGACCGTTGGATCCACACGTGGGATCATGTATCGGAGCCTCATGAGAAAAGGCCCGAGAAGTTGGCCACAAGAATCACGAGGTTGCGATTAGCGAAATCCCTCAGGGAAAAGTCAGCGAGTTGACTAACCATCGGGTCTCGGGGATCCGAGAACCCAGTGTGCAACCTTTGAACTCACGAAGTCACGAGTTTCGATTCCTCGATAAATCTAGGAAAGGGGGGAATCGCACAAGAGAACTGTGGGAGTAGATTTCCCGAAAGGGAAATAGAGGAACCTTGGAGTTCTTTATGCGAGAAGAAGAAGATCATGTGAGTGGGCGTGCCCGTGGTTGGCACGCCTGCATCAGGTGGGACATAAGACCATGGTTATTTACAGAGAATCGAGTAGGTAAATAGAAGACCTGTGATTTGGGGATTGGCATTTTTCTGCTACAAGCTCCGGGGATTCTCATTATTGAGAATTCAACCAAAAAAAAAAAAAAAAAAAAAAAATTTGAATTATGGTAGTGTGTATGTTACAAAGTGGTATCAGAGCATGGTTAAAACACTCGACCTGATTGGGCTCATGCACGATTCGTGCATAAACTCCGTTCGAAGCACTCCTATGAGGAGTAACCCCTTGACTTCACTATCTTGTCTAGGATTAAAAACTTGGAATATGAAAACCCGACTGTGTATGCATGTGAAAGAGTTATGAAATTATGCACAAATTATAAAATGAATTTAACTATTGACTAATAATGAGTGTTTGTATTTTCATTCAAGCAGACGATCAACCACGGGAATCTACAGACGCAGAGTATGGTCACTCACCAAGAGGTGGGAGAAGGCTCCCACAACAGAGATGAAGATTCTGATGAAAGAAGAGCAATAGGATCCCCTCCAGACCTAGCTGAGACTGTGAGGAGTCTCATGGTTGAGTTACAAAGCTGCAAGGCTGATAATGAAAGGATGATGAAAGAACAAGAAAAGAAAACCAAAATTAATGCAGTTCTACTGCAGAGCTTATTCGACCTACAACGACAAATGCAGCATGAACCTAAGATGCAGAATCATGGTCGTGTCAGTGGTCACACTGAGAGAAGCACATCCAGAAAGGTCCACCACAGAGGTAAAGGACTAGTGCCAGACGATTCCACTAAGAAGGAAGCTGGCGATTTAGAAGGCTCATCCAGCAGCAAGACCAGTTCCTATTCTCAAAAGAAACAGAAGAAGAAAAAGACTTCTAAGAGTCATAAATTTGAGGAATTCAAAAAGGCCAAACCTCCCTCCTTCGATGGAGAGATAAAGAAGGGAGACGAAGCAGAGGCTTGGCTACTCGGACTGAAGAAGTATTTCAGAGTCCATGACTTTTCAAAGAATTTGAAGGCTCGAGTGGCCACTTTCAATCTGAACGAAAAGGCTTCCATCTAGTGGGAAGACCTTAAGAATATGAAAGGGGTCCGCGAGGAGGACTTGTCTTGGAAACAATTTGAGAAGTACTTCCGGAAGAAGTATTTGTCGGAAAGGTATTTCGACGAGAAGGCTAAAGAGTATTATGAACTCAAATTGGGACAATTTACTATGGAGGAGTATGTCAATAAATTCCTTGACTTACTGAGGTATGTACCCTACATCAAAGAAGAGAAGGCGAAGGCCCAATGCTTCATCAGTGGGCTACCCAAAGAATACCAAAACCGAATCAAATTCGACGAGCCAAAGACCCTAGAAGACACTATACGAAAGGCAATATATTGTCATGAACAATATGGACATCGGGCAGAGTTTCGTGGATACTGGAAAAAAAAGAATGGTTCAAAATTTTAGAAGAAAGGGAGTAAATCCTCGGGATTTAAAAACTACAAGAAGAACCAAAAAATGAAATTTCCAACCCAGAGTGTACTCCAGCAGAACTTTCCCTCAGTGGACGAAAATAAAACTTTTGGACCTATAATAGTAAAGACTGATAACCCAAAGAGAAAACCTTTGGAATGCTGCGATTGCAGAGGATATCATCTCCGGAGAGACTGACCACTCCGACAACAGAACAGTCGGAAAATTTATAACATGCAGGAAGCTACCACGGTCAATGATGTGGCAAGGAGTGTGCCGCAAATATATGCAGCGTTGGATAATAACCAAGCTGACCACCAAGATTCAGTGGTGGAAATAGAAGGTATGATCTTCAACCATCTGGTATCTGTTTTGATTGACCCTGGTCCAAATTTGAGTTATATAGCCCCTAAAACTGTTGATAAGTGTAAGCTACAACCACAAAAGAAAAATAAACCATGGTTGGTACAGTTAGCCACTGGCACCAAAAGAAAGGTGGTAGAGTCCGTACCAGCTTGCCAAATAATGTTGGGTGGATTCCCCACCCAAGCAACCCTTAATATATTACCCCTGGGATCATACGATCTGTTGATTGGTATGGACTAGTTGTCCGCCCATAAAGCCAAACTGGACTGTGTTACTATAAAACCTTAGAATGTGTGAGAAAATAAGGAAAAAGGATAACCCTTCAAGGGATCTGAAAACCAGTCTCGGTGACACAAATATCAACATTACAAATGAGAAAGTATTTTCGAACGGGATGTCCCCTATATGCAGTGCAGGTGTTGAAAACAACTGAAGGTGCAGATCCAAGCCCTGAAGATCACCCTATCCTGAGAGAATACCGAGATGTGTTTCCACAGGAAATACCGAGTCTACCTCCGAGAAGAGACATTGACTTCTCAATAGAACTTGCACTGGGTGCGATGTTGGTGTCTAGAACACCCTACCGGATGAGCATGCCTAAGTTAGTTGAACTCAAATTGCAATTGCAATAAATGATGGATAAGGGTTATATTCGACCCAGCGTGTCCCCCTGGGGAGCACCGATCCTGTTTGTGAAAAATAAGGATGGCACCCTTAGACTGTGTATAGATTACAAACAACTCAATAAAGTAACGATAAAGAACAAATACTCCTTGCCCAGGATCGATGATCTATTCGATCAGTTGGGAGGTGCATCTCTTTTCTCAAAGATTGACCTGAGGTTGGGATACCATCAAGTCCGAATTAAGGGTGAAGACATCCATAAAACCACTTTCCGGACACGGTACAGTCACTATGAGTTTGTGGTAGTGCCATTTGGGTTAACCAATGCCCATGCCACTTTCATGTGCTTAATGAACAATGTACTCAGTAAATTTCTAGATAAATTTGTACTAATTTTTATTGATGATATCTTAATCTACTCTAAGAGTAGAGAAGAACATGAAGAGCATATTAGACTTGTGCTACAAGTGATAAGAGAGCATCAGCTCTATGCTAAATTCAGCAAGTGCGACTTCTTTCAGAAGCAAATACACTACTTGGGACATGTTCTGTCCAAGGAAGGGGTAGCAGTAGATCTTGACAAGATCAGGTCTATCATGGAATGGCCTACCCCAAAGGATGTCTCAGACATCAGATCCTTTATGGGATTGGTAGGATACTATAGAAGATTTATAAAATATTTTTCCAAGATTGGTTGTCCAATCAGTGCCCTCCAGAAGAAGGAAATAAAATTTATGTGGACACAACAATGTGAAGAAAGATTTCAAACCTTGAAACATCTACTAAGCCATGCACCTATGTTAAAAATCGCTGACCTAGATGTTGATTTCCATGTGTGCACGGATGCCTGTAAAGAAGGGCTCGGAGGAGTCCTTATGCAGGAAGGAAAGGTGATCTTCTATGAATCCCGAAAATTGAATGAGCATGAAGTCAACTATGTGACTCATGATCTAGAATTGGATGCCATAGTGCATGCCTTGAAAATATGGAGGCATTACCTCATGGGAAGGAAGTTTGTACTAATGACGGATCACTGTGGATTGCGGTATTTGTTTGATCAACCCAAGCTCAATGCTAGACAAGCTAGATGGATGGTCCTCCTTAGCGAATTTGACTTTGAAATCAAACACATTAAAGGGAAGGAGAATAGGGTGGCCGATGCCCTTAGCAGAAGCATGAGAACAATTCACCTGGAAGCGGTGAGTACCTGGGAGACAGATGTCAAGAACATAGTCAAGGAGGCACAAGAAACAGATCCCTTCGTCCGAAATGTGACCCTGTACCTATAGCTAGAACCCACTGGAGTAAAATACGAAGGCTATCAGATGACCGAGGGAGGTATTCTCACCTACAGAGATAGACTATAAATTCCTGATTGTGACGACTTGAAGAGGTTCATCATGGATGAACTACATAAAAGACCCTACAATGGTCACCCAGGATACCAGAAAATGATTACTTCCACCCGGAAACAATTTTACTGGCCAGGATTGAAGAAGGACGTAGCCAAATATTTTTCCCAATGAATAGAATGCCAACAAGTTAAAGCAGAACATCGACACCCAACAGGACTATTACACCCTTTACCCATCCCAGAATGGAAATGTGAAACCATCTCCATGGATTTTATCACTGGATTACCAACTTCGACCAAACAGAATGACGTCATTATGGTGGTGGTGGATAAACTGAGCAAGTCTTCTCATTTCATCCCCATCAAATCGACCTGCAAGGCGATAGATATTGCATAGGTATTCATGAAAGAGGTATTCAGACTGCACGGTATGCTGAAAGAGATAATATCTGACAGAGACACAAAATTCACTTCCAAATTCTGGAAATCACTGATGACGGGTTTAGAGACCAAATTGTTGTTTAGTACCGCCTATCATCCTCAAACCGATGGACAATCAGAAAGAGTAAGTCAGACATTAGAAGATATGTTAAGGATGCATGTGATGCATCAGCCCAGGAAATGGGAAGACTACCTGCCATTGGTAGAATTTTCCTACAGCAACGGCTATCAAGCGTCCTTAAAGATGAGTCCATTCGAGGTCCTCTATGGTAGACAGTGTAATACTCCATTCAACTAAATAAATCCTGTAAATAGGATTTCTTTTGGACCCGACATGTTGAAATAAATGGAACAACAAGTGACTCAGATAAAACAAAATCTGAAGGTCACTCGGAACCGACAGAAAAGTTATGCTGATCAAAAGAGAACTCCAAGAGAGTTCCTAACAGGAGACCATGTATATCTCAGAATTAAACCAAAAGGAGCTCCTTGAAAATGGGAGCCTGTGCCAAATTGGCACCCTGATATTGTGGACCCTTTGAGGCTCTAGACGGTGTGGGACCTATAGCCTATCAGCTAGCACTTCCTCCCACAGTAAAAGCACATAATGTTTTCCATGTTTCATTATTGAAGAAATATGTAGATGATGCTAATCATATAATTGACTGGTCTGTGATCCAGGTGGAACCGGAGGGAGAATTCCTACCAGAACCCCAATGCATATTAGACAGAAGGGAAACCTGACTCCGGAACAGAAGCATTGCACAGGTCAAGGTGCAGTGGAAACATTTTGGCCTAGATGAGGCTACATGGGAAATGGAGGATGCCAAGAGACAGGCATATCCGATTTTGTTTACTTTTGTACATGTAATTCATGTTAGTAGCTAAGAACATCGAGAACGATGTTCCTTTTAAGGGGGAGGGAATTGTAACATCCTATTTCCCCCAGTTTGTAAATATAACTAGATTGGCCGAGGACTATGGAAAACTCATAAGTATGAATATGTGATGTAAATGGACCTGTAGGAAGAGGTCAATGAATGTGAATAATATCTTGAATTTATTGCAGGACTGTTGAGAGGGGATGTGCAGAAAAGAGACCAGGATGGTGGTGGAAGGCTCCTGAAAAGGTGGCGTTAACTTCCACGAAGAATAAAATACCATATTTGGACTCCACTGGCCCAGAGAACCAAAAGCGGCTCGTTGGCCCTGAAATTCAATGCCTCGCAGGCTGGTAGGTGGATGGCTTGATGAGGGATGGGATGGTAAACCGCCCATCCATAGAGCTGTCAGGCCTGATCGGCGTGAGGTTAATTGTGCCGCACGGAACCTTGTGAGAGGATAAGGCATATGGCAGAGACGATTGAGGAAAAAAAGGGGGAGACGCGAGGGGAAACTCTAGCAGTTTTTACGCAGAGTGAGTGATAGCAAAGAGGAAGGATTGCAACCTTCTTTCCTGGTCACTGGCAGACAGAAAGACATTCTCAAAGCATCGTGGTCTCAGCTCGGGGGTGGTTAGTGGTAAATCCGTTGGGAGTCGCTGATCCTACGGTTGGGTGGAAACGAGCACCCCTCTCAGTGGTTGCTTCCACTTCGGGTGTTATTTCTGATAAGTATTTTATGTATTGCATCTTGAAATTCATACACTGATATATATATATATATATACATACTCATAGCACTGTGAGATTGTGAGCGATTTTAGTGTAAGAATATCTGTGAATGTTTTGATAATAATTAATGGACATATGCTCGTAATAGAGGAAGCCATGCACGACTTACATCGATAAAAATGAATCTAATCATGCCCAAGTCAAACTAAGTCAGGTATCCAGTCTGTTCTCGGGAATTTATTTCCCTTATCGGTATCCAAGAAAGCCCTGGATTAGATCTCTTCACAGAAATTCCCTTCATAGAAAGGCTTACCAAGAACCTGGAAAAAGGACTTGGATGTGCAAGCCTTAGCAACCCTGTATGAAGAGGAATGATCCTCTTCGAAATACCGAAGTAGCAGCGTAAGGATAAGTATTAATCAACGGATGAGATCTTCTCGGGGAACCTGTTGTCATTCACGATCGTTAAATTGAAGGAATGAACAAGGGCGTTAATTGCCTTAACCCTTTTTCCTCTATCTTTGTGAGTAGCGAGGAAATCTGAATCATAGATCTCCAGGCTCCATGAGAACATATGGACCATTGGTTTTCCATGTCCAAAGAGAATTAGGGAAGGGCGTGGCATCGGGGATGATCTGAGCCGTCCATCTGAGGAGGACAGGTGGCAGAGATCTAGGGATCTCGTCAGCTCGGAGGCTCGCAGGGTAGAATTCTAAAAGTTGGACACTTTAATTCACGAGTGGCAAGGCCACGAGAGGATCTGAGCCGTCCATCCGAGGAGGACAGGTGGCAGATATCCAGGGATCTCGTGAGCTCGTAGGCTCGCGGGGTAGAAGTCCAAAATTTGGACGCTTTAATTCGCGAGTGGCGAGGCCACGAGAGGATCTGAGCCATCCATCTAAGGAGGACAGGTGGCAGAGATCCAGGGATCTCGTGAGCTCGGAGGCTCGCGGGGTAGAAGTCCAAAAGTTGGACGCTTTAATTCATGAGTGGCGAGACCACGAGAGGATCTGAGCCGTCCATCCGAGGAGGACAAGTGGCAGAGATTGAGGGATCTCGTGAGATCGAAGGCTTGCAAGGTAGAAATCCAAAAGTTGGACTCTTTAATTCGTGAGTGGCGAGGCCACGAGAGGATATGAGCCGTCCATTTGAGGAGGACAGGTGACAGAGATCCAGGGATCTCGTGAGCTCGAAGGCTCGCGGGGTAGTAGTCCAAAAGTTGGACGCTTTAATTCGTGAGTGGCGAGGCCATGAGAGCATATGAGCCATCCATCCGAGGAGGACAGGTGGCAGAGATCGAGGGATCTCGTGAGCTCAGAGGCTCGCGGGGTAGGAGTCCAAAAGTTGGACGCTTTAAGTCATGAGTGGCAAAGCCATGAGAGGATCTGAACCGTCCATCCAAGGAAGACAGGTGGCAGAGATCCAGGGATCTCGCTACCTTGGAGGTTCGCGAGGTAAGAGCCCAGATTTTGGATGCTCCAAGTCACAAAGAAGCGAAGTGGCGAGAGGCTGTGAGCCGTCCATCTGAAGAGGACAGGTGGCAGAGATCGAGAAGATCTCGTGAACTCACGAGCTCGTAGGGTGAACGCCCAAGTAATTGGTGTTAAAGGTTGCGAGACATGAGGTTGTGAAGCAACGAAGTGGCAAGAGGCTATGAGCCGTCCATCGGAGGAGGACAGGTGGAGGAGATCGAGAGATCTCGCGAAATCGGGAGTTCGCAGAGTGAGAGCCCAAGTATTGGGTATTCAAAGTCACGAGGACGCGAGAAGCGAGAAGGTAATAACCATTGGATCTGGATCGTGGGAAGACCATTGGATCCACAGGTGGGATCGTGTATCGGAGCCTCGCGAGAAAATGCTCGAGAAGTTGGCCATGGGAATCACAAGGTTGCGAGTAGCGAAATCCCTCGGGGAAAAGTCATCGAGTTGACTGACCATCGGGTCTTGGGGATCTGAGAACCCAGTGTGCAACCTTTGAACTCGTGAAGTCACGAGTTTCGATTCCCTGATAAATCTAGGAAAGGGGGGAATCGCGCGAGAGAACTGTTGGAGAAGATTTCCCGAGAGGGAAATAGAGGATCCTTGTAGTTCTTCGGGAGAGAAGAAGAAGATATTATGAGCGGACGTGCCTGTGGTTGGCGTGCCTACGTCAGGTGGGACATAAGACCACGGTTATTTACAAAGAATCAGGTAGGTAAATAGAAGACATGTGATTTGGGGATTGGCATTTTGCTGCTACAAGCTCCAGGGATTCTCATTATTGAGAATTCAACCAAAAAAAAAAAATTGAATTATGGTAGTGGGTATGTTACAAATTAGGTGAATTTCATGATCATGATTTCAAGTGGGTGGAAGACCTTTGGGAATATCTTCAAATACTTTGGAATTCTTATCAATGATCCTTTGGATATCTTGAGGAATAGATGGCTTAGATGTTTGAACATGTAGTGAGCATAGTTGTGCAATAATGTCTTGATGCCCCCTTTTCAATAATTTTTTCATGCCATTAGAGCTTATCACCTTACTGAGTTTCCCTGTGATACCTCTTAACTCAATTTCTTTTCCTTCCAATGAAAAT
>CBVK0101198569.1:0-13606 GCA_900067695.1 Picea abies | reverse complement strand
GGTCAACTTATGAAATCATATGAAAATTTGCAAGCTATGTATTCCTGAGGAAATAGAGGCAAAATAGGTGTTTTATTCAGCCAAATAAGCAATATGAGATGGAAGTGGAAAAAGAGGAAAGACCAGTATAACAAGAGGCATCTAACAAAGGACGAATCTCTTGGCATGGATTTAGAATAAGGAATGTAAAGGATGGCTACTAAAAAAAAAGCACCAATAATGGGTGAATTCTGAACCAGCAACCAATAGACATAATACAAGTACAATCAATGTAGGAAAGAGAACCAGTGAGAAGAATTCTTTATTTTACTTAAATATTATTACTAGCAGCAAAAACACATTCATTAATATGAAATACAGGAAAACATTTGAACATTAACACCATGATGAATCTCGACTATCCAAGAAAACCTTCTCTGCTTGTATTAGAATTCATAAGAAATCACAATTTTTTCTTGCTACAGAGGCATGCCCCTCTCCAGCCAGTCGAACCATTTATTTATCTTTTTGACAGTATATATAGATAAATTACATATGAGACCCAAAAACGGATCATCTTCTCTAAGATTCCAAAAATAGATATTGGTTACAGAGGGAGTGACATACCAAAACTGAACTCCTACTTTATAGGGACCGTTACAAACAGAAAACCAAAATATTTGAGATCTTTACCCTGAATGCCATTTGTCTACAAAATAACAGCATTCCTTGAAATGTACTCAATTTGGCATGTCATGTATTTTTCATTTTATCTTTTCAATCTCTTCCTTTAACGTGTCAAGCCGGCCAGGCCGATCTTCTTCAGTGCTTTTGATTGTTCTGGCTTTAGCCTCCACCTTTCGTCGCTTTTTCCTTTTTCTCTTTCCATCTTGCATGTGGTATCCATATCCATATCCATTAATGATCAAATCCTTCATAATAGGATTCAATCTGATCTCTTCACATGATCTTGGCTCATCAGTGGATTTTGCACTAGATTTTGTTGTTAAGAGTTGTGCAACATGCCTTTATCTCTTCTTATTTGATAGTTCTGTCATATTATTCAAATTTCCCGGTTTGCTGAAAAATATTGGATCTTTCTCCTCATCTTCCTCTGGTTTTCCAAGGAACACGAGCCTATTTCCCTCAATTGAACATGAATTGGACGAGTGATTCAATTTGCAGGTATCTTTCTCTGGAATAAACCGTCAATTACCCAAAATAGGGTAATTTCACTTGTTTTTTGAGTAACAGACACCATCAAATACCAATCATGAGCTACCAATGAAAATCCTTACAGGGATAATGGCCTGCCATGTTACGCCATTGATTTCCAATGATAAGTGTTAACTTGGTTATTTGGCAGTGCTTATTTGGCATTGCATGGATGAATGGCATATAAATAAGTGTCTCGAGATGATTAGATTGGTCGTCAAATTTCCTTTCCACATGTGAACATTGGATTTGACACATTTAATGACACTTAACACATGATTTCGGGGTGTGATGAAGTAGTTTTGAGTTCACCCGCTTTTCCCCCCTAAATGCATCCGGTGGCGCCACGTGGTCCCGAGTCGAAACCATGGTATTCTTTTCAGCCCGCTTTCAAGAATTAACCTTCGCGCTAGTTCTCCGCCCGAAATGATCCCTAACCGTTGATCTATGATGCTTGGGATCTGTGGCCCGCTGAGTCCCATCAACTCTGCACTTCCGCTAGACTTAGCCTCCTTCCACTAGATATGGCTTCTCTCTCCAGTTTATCGCGCCTCTACACTAGTTATCCTCTCGCTAAGTCCTTAAACTTGGATTCCATATAAAAATTGTTATAGTGATAACACTAGGGAAATTATCAATTGGTCAAATCACAATGAATAATATCGGGAGAATGTCTACCCAATGCTACAAACTATCAACACTCCCTCTTAGTTAGGGAGGTATCCACCTTAACTTCCTTTGCTAAAAATTTATCCATCCCAAGATTAAATGAACTTGTTATGTTAATGTATCCATCCACTTCATGTTCTATTCTAGAACCATGTGGAAATCATCCTACATCAGCATCATGCAAAGGATCTAGTCACCCACTAGCCAAATACCCTTTGGCGATATGGTTAGGGACCCCCTTACCGAATTAAAAAATACCAAAAAAAAAAAAAAAAAAAAAATAGTCCTTGGGTTACCAAACAACCAAGTTGTCACTTGGGAATACAATGGAGAAACCCTAGGCCAATTACCATCCCCACTTTTCATCACATGTTATTGAATGGTAAACCACCTACTTGATGTTATAAGGCACTTACTCAACCCACTTATCCAACTATCCCTTGGCAATATGGTCAGTTAATCATTGACCAGGGAAGATCTTTGGGCCTTAATGCTACATGGGTCATTATCCCTATCCACATTACATGGCCCCTAGTCAATACTCTTGACCTGACAACAAATTTGACCTAGTGATAAATACTACCCTTGATGCTACAACATTAATACTCCCTCTCACTGAGGGAGGCATTTTCAACCACTCCAAGCATGTCCTTGAAGTATACAAACTTCGCCCTGGGAAAAGGCTTAGTGAGAATGTCAGCAACCTACTCATTTGTATAAATGTATTGGAGCTTCACTTCTCCCTTCTGTACCATGTCATGGATGTAGTGGTACTTGATCTCGATGTGCTTCCACTTGTCATGAAAAACTGGATTTTTTTAAAGCTTCACACAACTTTGATTTCCACAGTGTATCATGGTCAAATCCTACACCTAATAAAACAATCTTGTGAGCAAATTTTGAATCCACATTGCCTCACAACTCGCTAAATTGGTTGCAATATACTTATCTCCCACAATGATTAGTGCAATAGATGTTTGTGTCCTTCTTATCTAAGAGACTATGGTAGAACCCAAACTAAAGAAACAACCTGATGTACTATTTTTGTCATCTGCACTCCCTTCCCAATCGGAATTTGTATATCCCTGCAACTTTACATCATCAATTGAAACATATTTCAAACCATAACCAACTATGCCATGCAGATATCTTAATACATGCTTTGTTGCAATCCAATGTCCATATCTTGGTTCAACCTGGAACTAGCTTAAAGTGTTTACTGCAAAGAAAATATCTAGCCTTGTATTAACCAAATACATCAATTATCTGATAAATTGTCGGTACATAGAAGGATCCACCAAATATAACTTAGAGTCTCTCAGTTTCTTCAGGTTTGTCACCATGGGAGTGGTCATGGACTTGCATTCCATCATCCCAAATCTCTGAAGGATCGTGATAACATACTTCCCTTGACCAAGAAATATCTCACTTGGCTTATACCATACTTTTAATCCCAAATAGTAATGCATTATACCAAGATCCTTCATTTCAAACTCTAAGGCCAACTCCCTCTGTCATTAAAGAAAACATTGCGTGTCCAGTTTTCCTCACTTTCTACTCCCTCTTTCTGGAAGAATCCTCTTGCCACGAACCTTCTTCTCACGAATTTCTTGCAATTTGTATAGAATCAACTCATCATCTTCATCAGGGGCACCCATCTTTAAATAGGCTTTCAAACTTTTACAGAGTTATTGTCAAATAGCTAGTCGATCTTCCGACGAGGTCAAACGCTACATAGTCAAAGATTTAATACACTAGGAAAAAATAAATCTCAAGGAAATAGGTCCTTTGTCTTGTTTTAGCTCCAAATATAAATGTAGCTTCCAGCCAAAACACTAATAAATATGCTATAGGAACGCCAGGTATTAGGTGAATATCAATCAATGGGAAAAAAATTATCTTACCACCAGTCGACTTATACCAAGTCAAACATATTATAGTTGATTTCCAATTGACTTCACAATACACATCTGAAAAAGGCCAATATAGTGCAATTATGATATACTCTTCCAGATCTCACCAATGCGTCCTTGATATACAGTGACAACAAACTCTGCTACAAAACAAATGTAATAAGTAGTATAAGGTAAATAGAGGTAATATCATCAACCAACTGATGCCAAGTCGATTCTTCTACTATTCACTCAATACAAACTTATAAAGATGCATAATTGATAGGTCATTCAATGTTATTACTTCCAATTGGTCGATATCAGTGTCGAAAAGCCTTATGTCGACCGTGCTCAACTTCAATTGAATCCTTCCAGTCATTTCAGAAACATACATTATTTGTATCTGAGGTATAGTTCATTTGTATAGAATTCCTCATAAGTAGTACAGAATTCGGGGCCAAACAAAGTTTTGAAAAGAATTAGTCTATAGTGTAGTAATCAGATATGATCTTCACGATGTTAGAAATATTTACACAAAATGCAAGTTATCTCTCTCATTTTCTTGGGCCCTCCCATGAGGGAGTCAAGCCCAGTCCTTCTCTGATACCATGTTGAATTTTTATATGAGATGATATGAAATTATAGATGGATTTATTACAATTTAGGGCCTCCATATATATACATTTCGTTAATGGATGTTTCTTTTCCATTTTTTCTTTTCATTAATTATTAATTATTTATATTTATATTTATACATTATATTATAAATATATTATTTATATATTATATTAATAATGTTATTCAATAATTAATAATTATATTATTAATTATTAATATGGAAGAATGTCTTCCCGATGTTTTCCAAACATCAACACTCCCCTCATACCAAAGAACTAGAGACATCCTTGTACTAAGGGACACACACCAAATCATGTATGGGCACATAGGGTGCATCCCTTGACATGCTAGGGTGTCTCATTTTTTGCTCAGGTGTAGGAAGAATGAACCCAAGTATGCAATGAATACATGGGTGAAAGAACCCAATACAAGTGTGTGCACCCACACCAATGTTATCAAAAATGGATCGGTTCTAACAAAACTGACTGATATAATTGGTTCTAGGTTGAAGGAATCAAATTGGAAACGATCGGAAAAAATCACTCCAAGATGGCACCTTACAGGTCCTCTCTCCCTCCTACAATCTTCACTACTTCCTCCCTTCACTATAATCCCCTCAACATCAAAATGAAGGCCAACAAAGTAGTTGATCGGCTCACCAATGAAGATGTCAACACCCAAGAAGAGATCCTCATCTTTAATACCCTGGATCAGCGAGACTCACAAATCCTACAGAAATGCCAGGAACTAGATCTACAGGATTGCCTCTCCCCATAAGGGGTGACACATGGGCCACATGGGCCACACACATCATTGGACAGGGAGATCACAAGGGCAATTAAATCCTCTCATCGCCACCCTCCCTCCCTGTCCAATCATGATGGCTCTCATGCATAAACGCCAAGCCTTAGTGCCTCGGGCCTTAATGGAATCTTGGGCTCAGATCCTTGGCTTAAGTATGATCTTTGATATTGCCATCACACCAGCATTAATGGCTACCAGAGAAATCAATGCCTCTTTCCTCCTGGTCTTTTCACTGTGCAGGAATTGTTATATGGGGTGTTTGAGCCCAAAGCCCAGCATTATTTTGTTGATCCTTCCCCAAGACTCAACCTGTACAGAAGATTTTTATGCTCGCATGGGGCCCTACACAGCCATTCCATGAGAATGAGGCAAGCCTCATCGAGGGTCGACCTACTACAGCATATTTGGATGGCACAACTGCCCAGGGCCTACCTCTTGAGCTCTCACGCTAGGTGGAGACCACCCGAGCTCTTCGGGGAAAAATTGGTCTATGCAGGCCCCTTCAGAGCCTTGGCCTCATCATGACTAGGGACTTACCTCTCGAGCTCTAGTTCCATACAAGGACCATCTAGGTCTCTTGAGGCTAGATTGGTAAGTGCAATATCATCTGCAGCCACATCCTCCCAGGACTGAGAGTATCCAAGGTGGTTTCCCGGTGGAGGAAGAATTTCCACCCAATTGAGTGGAATTCTTACCTTTCCTTCCTTCGAATGTCCTGGAGCACCAGCCTGCCACCTGCACCACTAGTCCATTACAGGAGTCAATCACTAGGGGATGCATAGTGGAAGAAGAATCCTTACCTCTAGACAACCACTCGAGGTGCAATTTTGTTGCCTCCATGGAAGAGGACCTCATCATGGACTCTCTTTTTTCCTTCAACTACATTGCTAGCACCTTCGAGGAAAACAAGGCTCAAGCGGACCACAGTCACCCACCTCCACAATCCTATCGACACACGGACGACTACTTGGTTCTAATCTTTGAAATGAGGAGGGACTTGGCCGAGCAGCAGCACCGCCAGATTTTATTCATCCAAAACATGGACGCCCTCATCAAGTGAGCCTGAGAAGAGTCAATGCCCAACGTGTTGTAATCCCTTCACCTTCAGACTCTGTCACAATGGACGCCTTAGCTCACCGCATGCATAGCTTCTCACAGGTTTTTTTCTTTGGGTCAATGGCTAAATTTTTGCAAATTTTCTCCATTTCACTCACACAATTCATTTGAGCAATTTGGAATTTTTGAGTTGAGTTTCTTGGGATGATTTGGAAAGTTTATTGAAGGATTGATTTGAACAATTTGTTGAGCTCATTTGGAGCACTAATTGTTGGTTTGAGTTTGGGAATAATTAATACTATGTTTATTTTTTAACTGTAGAGGCCATTTAGAGCCTTTTTGTTGATGTATTTTGGTTCAAATATGGATTGCATTCGGTGTTATTTTGGTTACATGGACCCTTATTTGTTATATACATGAGAAACTTTCCATATTTGTGTATAATGTTTTGGATGCACATGAGTTTTATTTTTACAAAATTTGCATATTTTATGTATTTTTCCATCAACTAATGTTATGGTCCAATTTTCTTTCCAGTTCCAGTTTCTAGGGTGTCAACGATTGGATTTTCACCCTTGAAAATCTTGAGGGTTAAGAACCATTATAGTCTACTTTGGTTGGCATTCAGATTTTTTCCTAGAGTTGGCACTTGTGTGAGCCAAAGGTTGGTTCCCATTGGAGACAGGTACAGGACTAGTGTGTGGTTGTTTTTGTTTCAGAGATATAGTTTCACATGGTTTGGAGAGAGACTGTTATTTTTATGAAGTTCCCTACTTTATAGGAGGTAGTGATTGTAGACTCATATCATAGTTTTGAGCATACAGTGTTGGTCCTCGCATGATTATGAGCCCAATGACACTTTTTTTGGAGATCATGTAGGTACTTTCTATTTTTATCAAGTTGAGCACTGGGCCTCAGATTAGGATTATGAGCATACAATATTAATCCTTGAGACATTCTGAGTCTATTGGACCTTTTTCAGGATGAATTGTCAGTATTTCTATTTTTAGAAGGTGGAGCATCAGGGCTCACATCTCAATTCGAATTGCATATTTGGAATCCTCACAAAAAATTGAATCTGATGAGTATGATATCATTGAAGTGACGCGAGATTCTATTTTTAGCAGTGTCTATTTTTAGAAATTTGATACATGGTGGTGTTCTCCTAGTCATCTTGGAGTTTTTTTGGCAATTTCCTATTTTTTAGGGTCGGACCCCTATTTTTAGCAGTTTCTATTTATAGCAAGGGTTGTCGCCTCCAAAGGTGACAAGTGGTAGGGTCAGATTCCAAAATTTGGTAGTGAGGCAATGTGACATGTGGCAACTAGGTGGAATAATTAATGAGGGGGCACACTTTCAAAGTTTAAAATAATTAAATGACAATTAATTAATTAAATGTAGGGTGTGTGGATTAGGTGTTAAGTCTCATGAACATGATTGAGTTAATTAAGGCTTAGTCACAATTAATTTCCTCTCACTCACCATAAATACCACTTTTCATGCATTAAATTTCATTAAAAGCTTTTGTTCCTAATTAATGTGTTTTATCCCTATTAAATAGGGCGCATTTTCTCCCATGGACTAGTGCATGCATATCCCATCCAAAATTAGCCTAAAATCATGTGTTTAATCCCTAATTTATCCCTCCATGTGTTGGGTGATCTATTTAAACACCAAATCGCATTGGTTTCCTCTCATTGTCTATTTCCCATTCCTCATGTGCGCCCTCAGTCCTCCTCTTATCCCACGCATGTGGTGCATCCATTTTCTCACACTCCTTCCCTCCATGCATTAGCCACCTCACCTCCCTCTTCCTAATCCCTAGAGAATATCTCATGAGAGGTGCCTCTTCTACCACTCTTCCCTCACATGTGGATCCCTATTTCTAAATTATCTTCTCCTAAGTGCTCCTCCACCCTATAGTTTAGGGAGCATTCATCCTTACTCAAGAACTTCTACACTTCCTCTACCTTACTCATTATATATTGGAGTGTTTGCTTCATTATTCAATGTTGGATTTTTGCAATAGCAGCATTCTCATACTCTCTCTCTCTCTTCTATTATTCTTTCTCCTTCTACTAACTACTCTTTCTTTGTGCAAGGATATCATTGTACCTGTTCTTGACTTTTCAACTATGGTGCAATCAACCCTCTGGAAATACTTTAATAAATAAGTGGTGTTCTTATTCTCGAGCTTTCATTCTTCTTGGTATTATGTTCACTCTTTATGCATTGAATTAGTATCGCATAGCCATTTATTATGATAATTGTCTATCCTTTGAGTGGTTTGTTTCATATTTTCTTCTTTCTCTCTCACCCTAATACTTCACGTTCCTTCCAAACAAATATAATCTATCTTTTCCTAATGCTTTGGCGGGGTGTTTACATGTTTTTAAAGGAAAATTTGTTTTTTGTGTGTGTGTTTTTTATAGAAAATCATATCCAAAACAGCATCTCGATACCTAGGGACTCCCCCTTGAGGTTGGAACGTACCAACCCAAATGGAGAGGTAGTTTAATCATGACATTTAATGCATTCTCTCCTTGAATTATCCATTTTCCATGGTTGATTTTACCCTTATATAAAATATTATTCGAGGGTGGAAAAGTATACTAACATAGGGTCAGTCAATTCAATGAATGGTCTGGTTATAATAGCATTGACCCACACCCATTTGTGCACTACATGAGCAGGTGTGCATTTTTTACACCTTGGATATTTTGAATCTTTCAACAGCAAAAACAAAATATTTATTTAATTTTGCAATGGGAACTCATCAATGGAAATTAAGTACCAAACATCCAATGAGCATAGTAGAGAATAACTTAAAAAATCATATTACAATCAGTAGCAATAGCTACCATAATAGAAAACATGTGGAGATAGAAAACATACTATGCAAATTCTTAATCGTTGAATCTTGTATCTACCATCTTGAGTTGAGGTTCAAATGAGATGTATGTTTCACCATCATGAAAAGGATGCTAGATGACTACAAAAACAATGTGATGTTTCTGGCATTCTAACAAAAAAGGATGCTAGATGACTACAAAAACAATGTGATGTTTCTGGCATTCTAACATAGGAGGTTTTTTCTCAAGGAATGGATATAAGCAATAGATGTATAAGTTAGATGAATGACCAAAGGTCCAAGGATTTCCATAGCTCAATGAAATCTACATTGTATTATGTTGGAGACTTTAAACATTGTCGAACCTCAAGGTGGCTAATTCAAGGGTCGAAGTGAGAGAATCATACACTATAGGTAAATCAATCATGAGCCTTTAACACACAAAATTCACCAACAATGTAGCTAGAGCATGTTGTATGGGTTATCAAGAACCATTGTTCTCAATTTTGTTACAATCAGTTCTACTATGAAGTCAAATTGAATGGTTAGGCTTCTATGATCTGTTTAAGTCTTTGAATATATCTTCTTGCAGCAGTTATGTTGAACTCTTTTTCGTAATAGATTTTTTGGTTTTGTAATAGATGATTTCATTCAAAGATGAAAACTTAAGCAATATTAAAATCAAACCTTCAAATTCTCCAAGTGTTTGAAGATATATCTAGATAAATGTCACTTGATCTATGGTCTAGCTAATAGATAAACTTTGTAAAACCCTAGATCATAAGAAAAAGAAATTGACGGAAAAAATTAAAAGTGTTTGAGAAACTATGATGAAGATGCCTTACCATTGGGCATGGATTCCTTATGTTCCCTCGCAATGATTTCTCTTTCTCCTAAACGTGTTGAGGTATCCCACACCAATGAATGAGCATGGAAGAGTTTCAAGCTATGATAAAAGTATTTGAAAAAACCTTCAAGGTGGGTTAGATCATATAGTCGAATCAAACCCTAGGTAATGAAAGAGTAATTAGATCAACCTTATTCTAAATAGATAAAGCCTACATCCATCCCTAATAACATTACTTAAATCCAATTAAATACAAGAAACAAAATAGAGTTCTTACCATACCTTGTTTGATTGTAGTTCCCTATCATATATCATTTAGCTCATCAAAGATTCCCAATACTCTTATAATCAAAATAAAACTAGGAAAACATATCAAGAAACAAATATTTCACTCACAAAATAGCAAAGAAGTATTTTCTTTATTCCCAACATGTAAAAATGAGGATGGCACCCTCCTTTTATAGGAAGAGAGGCCTCCAAAAGTATGAGAAACAAACCATGTGTAATACAATGTGTTCAAGTAAAACCATGAGCTAAAACAAGAGGCACTTTCAATACCATGTTCTAAAACAATTTTGAGCCAATAAAATAATATATCATGAAGTAATTACCTCAACCGACTCAAATATGTGAGTGGACTAGTCAAAAAGAGGAGGTGTGGCTCTTCTAGAAGCTTCTAAGGCTTCACACCTGTGGCTCCAAATGTAGTGATAATTTTCACATGGAAAATTCTAGCAACAATGTAGCTTGGTCAATTTTTGTTTTATTTTCTATTATGAAAAATTTTGGGCACTCTTTCAAAAGATAAATGTCCTTAAAGTTGTATGCCTTGAAAAAATGTGTTAAAATCACTTCAAACCACCAACATGTGTGAGAATGTTCTTCCAAGTGGCTCGGGCATTATCCATATGTTGACAAGTGTAAAAAATGATGATGTGGACACCTATTATCCATATGTTGACAAGTGTAAAAAATGATGATGTGGACACCTTGGTGATAATGTGGCATCCTATTCATTGTTCACTATGTTGTCACGAATCCCAATGAAATGACATGGATCCCAAGAAATTTTTCTTGAATCCTAATGTGAGTAGATATGGTTGAATTTGGGTACATGGATCCCAATGTAGGTACACGAATCTTGAGAAATAGTGCACAAATTTTGATGTGGGGCTCCCACCTATAATGATGCAATCAAGCTTCAAACAAGTCATTAAGTAACAAACATCAAGTAATATCCTCTAAAAACAACTTAAAATTGGTCAATTTTATAAATTGACTAAGTTTATCATGATGGAACAACTTTTGTCCCTATTACATGTGTCTATGCTTAGGCAAAAATGTATTTCCTAAATAATTTAACTAAGATAAGCAAATTTGATGAATAGTTGATGGAAAAAAAGTAGGGAAGCTTTATATTTTGACCCTCAAAGTCATTTTTAATGGTGTATTAGATCTTTTGTCGGTCCAACTAGCCTATTTTAGCAAGGAATCTTAATTTTTGCACTTGTAAGTCTTTTAAGAGGGAGCTTAGCATAGAGTTACCACCTCAATACCTTTTTATTATTCCCTTTCACATTTATTGTTTATGTTTCATAGTCTTTTTTCTTTAGATATGCATTCTTAGCATAGTCCCATGGGGTTGGGCCTTTTTAATGAGGTGGCATAGCTCTAACCTTAGTATTTTTGGGGTTGGGCCTTTTTAATGAGGTGGCATAGCTCTAACCTTAGTATTTTTTTCATTTTTTAACATTTACGCTCTTAACATGTAACCTTTTTGGCTTAAATTTTTACTTTGGATTGCACTTTTCTTCATCTAGACCTTGCTCGATGACATTTGATAAGTCAAATATAAGCAGGGATAAAACAAAATTATGAATGGGATGGTAGTGAAGAGAAATAATGGAAAGTGATAGACATGGTTAGGATATGGACATGCTACTTAATAAAATTACTAGTAGTACATCTAATCGTAAGTCAAGACATCATTTATCTAAGGAAAACAAGTCCCCCATGGTAACACGAGACAAAATAATAAAATTATTAGTGTTAAATAGTGTTATAAGATATAACCTATGTTAATTACTTTCATTATTGTTTAGATACAATCACACAACTTCTAAGAAGAAAACCACATATGAAATCACAGCACATCAACTAAAATATGAAGCATGAAGTACCATGATCGCAAGCACATATCATCTGAAGTGTAAAGCATATGAATTTTTATACCATGGTAGAGCTATCTAAAGGGCTCATGGATGATTTCAAGATGGAAGGAATGAAAGATCAGGCTGGAAATAGCATATATGAGTAGGACAGTTCATCCAAGTAGCATCAATGCACCCCTAGTCTCGAGGTAGTTTCCCTAGAGGGGGAAACACTACTCTGCAATAAAATTGAATGGTTAGGCTTCTCTGGTTTGTTTAAGTCTCTAAATATCTATGCTTACAACAATTATGTTGAACTCTTTTTCATAATAGGTTTTTTTGTTTCTGAGATAAAGAAATTTCAGCAAAAATATCCAAGTAACAAAAATTGAAATCCAATGCAAGTTTTCTCTAGAAACTCTATATATCCTATTTTTACAAATGCAAATCATTTGCATTTTAATGGACTATCATCCATTATCAACCAATACAAGTTGTTTGTAATAAATGGAAATTGGATATGAAATTTCTATAGTAGGGAAGGACCAACTGTATTCTCATAAGAATAAATCGCTACAAATGATTCCATGTTTGGAAGCTGAAGCACAAAAAATGAACATTAAAAGAAAAAAATTCTATCAACTAAATTTTTTGCACAAAAATGCACAATCAGTCAACCACCCTATTTATATAGGCATAGTTTGAAGGGTCGTGATTTCAAGGGCCATGTGAGAGGAACAATGAGAAAATTAAAATTCTACCCAAGTACATGCACTTCTACATATTGAAAAATTTGTGACGAAAGTACCCTTTCGTCGCAAAATTCAAGAGAAAAGGTTCAATTTTTCAATTTTGTTATAAATCCAGACCATATTCGTCGCTCTCTCAATGGAATCAAACTTTCCTCTGTTTTTTGACAATCATGAAGATAGTGGACTATCGTCTCTATTTCGACGAACCTGTGTATTCGTCGCAAGAGCGATGCTAACTATTGACCGTTACACTCTTTGATACTATCCATATTGATCATTATACTATTTGAAAAATTCTAAATTGATTTGGTCAACTTTCATCGCAAGAGCGACGATATGACCATTATAACTGTTATACTCTTTGACAAAGTGACCTAAATATAACTAGTTATTTGTTATATTTATAGGTCATTGTTTGTCGCAGTTGTGACGACACTGACCTATAAATATTTTACGATTTAAAGATGTTACGACAATCTTGCTATAACAACGACGGTTTCGAAAGGGTATTTTTGTGCGGAAGTTGTGGGGAAGAATGTCGCAGAATATAATTAGAGGTGGGGAAAAAACTAAAGCGGGTGAAAAGGGTGATGGTAGATGTTATTGCCCTTGCAAAAAATGTTGCCTCATACGTCCCGTAAGAATTTTAATAGCAATAGCTACAATTTTTTTTAGGAAATATGGGAACATTGATGGCAGATCGAATGAATATCGTCTCATGGTAATTAGCTATATATTCATTATCTGTTTTTATTTTGTCAATTTTATATAAA
>CBVK0101198559.1:0-11251 GCA_900067695.1 Picea abies | reverse complement strand
TACCATTGAGAAAGAACAGAAAGGTATATCTAGGCTCAACTCACTTTCTTCTTTTGTAGTTATTGTGATGTTTCCATGACTAACCGCTAATCAGACCTCCTTGTTACTTTTTAATAAAGATACTTTACTCACTTACTCAGGTTTCTTGGGAAAATTGTACGAGAGACCTCTAAGCTTGATGGTTACAGTATCACTTCCTTACATAGTGGTGAATATTTTCAAGAGCAACTTCTTTTTAAAATGCCTTAAGAAAAAAAGAATATGAAAATATTTGCAAAAATATGGCTAATTACGACAAGTCATTATTCATTTTAAGCTTAGAAGACAACAAGGTTCAAATATATAAATATTTTGAAGAAAAATCCTTCTTTTATATTTCCTTGAAACTGTCTACTTCTAGTGAAATAAATACCTACAGAAATCTCTAGAATTGCTTATCAACAAAATTCAAAATTATTTACATATGTACAGTAGAAAATTCAGAAAACATTCAAGAAAAAAGGGGGACTTCCCCATCTACTAAGGCCAATGACTTGTCAATTGACATGACCTTTATAAAATCCTCTTTGGAAATGGGCTTATGATCAAATTTGAGTCATTGTCCATTTACTACAAAGGAGACTTGTCCATCATCAATTGTTTTGATTTTCACAGCTCCATTGTCATATACAGTGACTACCTCGTAAGGACCCAACCACCAGGTGGTGAGTTTTCCTTTGAAGGTTTTAAATCGGGAATCAAAAAACAGAGCCCAATCACCAGGTTGGAAGTGTTTCTTCTTAATAAACTTGGCATGCCACTTGCTCCTCTGGTTTTGGACTAATATTGTTCATTGGATGGCATCTTGCCTAATCTCAGCCAACTCATTCAATTGTAGGGCTCATTGTTTTTGAGCCTCATCCAAGTTTAATCCCAATTCTGCGTAAATACGGAAGGTCCTTACTTGGAATTCTATTGGTAGAAGTACTTGTTTCCCGTACACTAGCTCATAAGGGGTATGCCCAGTGGTGTTTCTCCAGGTGGTCCGGTAAGCCCACAAAGCCTCTAGAAGCCTATCAGTCCAATCTCAGTGATGTAATTGAATGGTCTTGGTTAAGATAGCTTCCAAAACTTTGTTTGTAGATTCTACCTGACCATTAGTTTATGGGTGGTATGGAGAAGATTTACAATGTTTAATCCCATATTTCTCTGTTATCTCTCTCATCGGCTTGGAAGTGAATTGAGTGCCTTGGTCTGTAACAATTTCACAAGGGACACCGAAGTGGGTAAAGATGTCTACATAGTTAAATTCGACAACTGATTTTTCTGTAGCCCTAAATAGGGCTTTTGCCTCTACCCACTTGGTGACATAATCTGTACAAACCAAAATATAGTTCTTCTTACGGGACATGGGTGAAATTATTCCTACAAAGTCAAGGGCCCATTTTTCGAAAGGTTCTATCATAACTTGGGCATGCAAGTGCATTTAGTCAGCTAACGTAGGTATTCCTATTCTTTGGAAACTATCACAACTCCTCACATACTTGGCAACATCTTTGAAAATGCTAGGCCAATAGTAACCTGAATGTAACACGTTATATGTTGTACGTTTGTTAGAAAAATGGCCACCACATGGTCCATCATAACAACTTCATAGTATTTCTGGTGCCTCATCTTCTCAGACACATCTACGAATAATCAAATTAGGACCTGTGCGAAAAAGGTCATGGCCAACCCAAGAGTAATTAGCACTTTGTGTAATAATTTTACGCTTTTCATGAGGTGAAAAATGAGATGGTAACTTCCTAGTAGCCAGATAGTTTTCCATATCCGCAAACCACGGGGTATTTAAAGAGAGGGAAAAAAGGTGCTCGTCTGGGAAACTATCATCTACGGGAATATCATCATCCTCATTTTTTATTTGTGAAAGAAAATAAGATACCAAATTCTCCTTTCCAGGTCAGTCAAGAACGGTGATGTTAAACTCTTGCAATAGCAGGAGTCACCTAGTCACTCGGCCATTAGTTATGGGTTTATTCATGAGAAGTCTAATGGCAGAATTATCTATATGTACAAATACTTTGTAACATGTAATGTAGTGGCGAAACTTGTTAATATCATGAACAACTGCTAAGAATTCCTTCTCAATAACTATGTAGTTTAACTTGGTAGGGGAAAAGTTCTTGCTCACAAAATAAATGGCATAGGACTGTTGATCTTCTTTCTGCCCTAATACTCCTCCTATTGCAGTGTCAAAGGCATCAATGGATATGTGAAATGGGAGAGTCCAATTGGGCCCTCTAAGGACTTGTTCCATAGACAACTTAGCTTTCAAGGTCTCAAAGGCAGTTTGACACTGCTCAGTCCAAGCAAAATCAACATCTTTTATTAACAATCCAAACATGGGTGCAGCAATCTTTGTAAAATTTTCAATAAACCGTCGGTAGTGTCCGACATGTCGAAGAAAGATTCTCACCTCTTTCTGAGTCTTGGGGGGGGAATTCTAACAATGACCTCAATCTTTGCAGGATCGACTTTTATCCTTTCAGATGAAACATGATGTCTTAGAACCACTCCTTCAGTCAACAACATTTTACATTTTTCATGACTTAGGGACAGGTTCATTTCTTGGCATCTGATAAGGAATTTTTCTAAGTTATCTAAGGCTTCTTGGTAAGTGTTTCCATAAACTGTGAAGTCATCCATGTATACCTCCACACAATCATGAATAAGATCAGCAAATATCCCTAGTACTGCTCGTTGAAATGTGGCAGGAGCATTACACAATCCAAATGGTAAGACCCTATAGGCATAGGTGCCCCAAGGACAATTAAAGTTTGTCTTGTCCTAATCCTTGGGTGCTATGAGAATTTGATTGTACCTGTTGTACCCATCTAAAAAGGAGAAATACTTCTTTCCAGACAGGGTATCCAAAACTTGGTCAATGAAAGGAAGAGGAAAGTAATCCTTCAGAGTGGCTTTATTGAGCTCCTGGAAATCAAAACAAATTATCCATTTCCTGATAACTTTCTTTGGAACCACTACAAGCAGGGAAACCCACTTACTGTCGAATATGGGATAAATAAATCCAACGTTTAATAGCTTTTGGATCTCCTCTTTTACTATATCTTTGAGTGTTGGGTTCATCCTTCTCTGGGGTTGCCTAACAGGTGTTACTTCCCCATGGGTATATATGTGATGGATGCATGTGTCAGGGTGTATACCCTTCATGTCAGTGTATTCCCAGGCGAATGCCCCTGATTGTTCTTTAAGGATACTTACTAATTGTTTTTGTTGGTCTGCATCTAGCCCGAAGTTTATATGTAAAAATTTCCCTGGACTAATCTCATAGGGCATAGTATAAAATATGGAAGACTCGTCTGTCTCGAAGATAAAATATTTTGAAGACAAATGGATGGGTCCAATTGTTCCTAAAATTCTTCCCCAAACATGTACTCATATTGGGGAAAAGATTGTGGAAAATCAACACACGTGATAGCAGAAATGAACTGGTTTAGCACATTTTCCATTGTGTGTTCTTAAAGTGCCCATGCATGGTCACTTGGAAATACGGGTTCTTCCCAGTCCTCATTCTCATATGGACATTCAAGCCACCATATATTATCCATGATAGGTTGGGTTGGAGGGTATATGGTGAGCTTTTGGATAGAGAGTCCATTTGAGATGGTCATTTCTCCCTCTCTACAGCCAATAAATGCATTGGATGTGGCTAACCAAGGTCTCCCCAAAATGACGAGATGGCCTTTGGTATGATCCTTTGAGTGAATGACAAGAAAGTCTATTGGGTACTCCCATGAGGCTAAAGTAACTATGATATCATCCAAAATTCCTTCAGGTATAACCCTAGTTTTATCTGCTAATTCCAAAATGGTTGGGGTAGGTCTAAGAAGAGGTTTTAACTGTAATTTCTCCAAGGTAGTAGCAGTCATAACATTGATGGTTGCCCCTAGGTCTATGAGAGTGTTTCCAATGGAGACCTCATTAGTGGTTATGGTCAATATGGGGTTTCCTGGGTTCCCATATTTTGCTACCTTAGGCTGCTCTGATATGTACTCAGAAAGTTCTCTTATCAAATGTATTGTTGGAGGATTCTTCTGCTTCCTATCTGGCTTATTAATACACAATTCTTTGACTACCTTACTGTAGATTGGAATATCCTTAATGGCTTGAAGCAAGGGAATCTTGACACAAATATTCTTCAATTCATTCAAGATGTCAAATTCTGGTCGGGTAGTAGGTTTCTCGATTATTAATCTATCTGGATAAGGAGGGGCCTTCGTAATTTGTGAAGGTTAATTTTGGGGAAGCTTGGGTTCTTGGTCCTTAGGAATAATAACATATTCCCACCTAGTGTCATCCGTAGGTTTTTTGGGGGTTTCCTCGTCTTCTTCTTCTTGGATGACTACTGAAGGTCTCTGCCTGTCCAGAACTTTTCCCGACCTCAGTTGAATCTCCTATAGTGGAACAGGAGTAATAACATATGTCAGGAAGGCCTACATCTCAACATTGTGAAGAGGTTGAGTGGGCTTATTATTTGGATTAGGCATTGGTTGTGCTGGTAATAATGTTGGTCTTGGGGATCTTGCATTATGATATTGTTGTGGTTGTTGTTGTGAGATAGTAGGTAAAGGTGGTGGAACAAAACCTAGTAGAAGTTGTGGAGTGTTTGGTGGAAACTAAGGATAAGGATGGTTGGACATAGGGACAGGTGGAGCTTGAGGGTTTCCTTGGTTATGCCCTCCTCTCCATCCTTGAAGCCAAGGATGTTGGTACTGTGTAGACCAATTTTTCCAACTTGGTGAGTTCCATTGTTGTTGTTGTTGATAATAGGGTGGAACTTGATATTGTGGATCTGGGTATGTGGGTTGGTTCCTAGGCTATCATGGCCTTCTAGGTGCATAAGAGGATTCCCCGGGATCGTCACTCCTATAGATGGCTAACAAACTGGGCAATGATGGACATTTTTCAATTGAATGGTCTTTTGTGCAAAATTCACAAACTGAAATGTTATCTAATGGGCATTCCCTTGAGGAATTCTTCCTTCTGCATCTTGGACAATATATGCTCATTGTTGCATTTTCCTCCTCCTGTTTCTTTTTTATTTTTAGGGTGTCCAACAAGGAACCTATTGTGCTTAAGATATATGTCTTGAAGTTCTCTAAAAGGTTCCATATCTCTGCTCTTGTAATACCACCTGAACTAACTGGTTTTAAGTTTCTATTATAAGGGTCATGAACATTCTTTCATGTTTTAGCTCTACTCCTTGAGTAATTCTTACACATTTCACATATTTCGGCAAATGGTTTATGAGAGATGTCACTTGATGCCATCAAGTTAAGCATCTCTAGGTATTATTATGAAATTCCCTTGAGGAAAAGAGCCCTAACTGCATCCTCTGGGAGGTCATGATATTTTGACTTCTAGGAGATGTATGCAAACCGTTCCATATAGTCCTCGAGATTCTCGTCTTCTAATTGTTGGATTTTGAAAATATCGTTACAAGATTCTTTGGTCTTGCAGTAGTCTTGGTAATTTTTAAGAAAGATATATGTCATGGCTTCCCAAGACCTAATACTGGATTCTCCCAATCCCATGAACCATCTTAGTGCAGAGTCCTTGAGGGTGGAAGGAAAGAGTTTTTGTTTATGGGCATCTTGAAAGTAGTCCTAGCTCCTACACAAGATGTCGAACTCAAATAGGAAGGTGTTTGGATCTTCACTTCTTTTACCCTAAAAGGTGGGTAGTGTTGAGAGGGGAATATTTTTCTTATTGACATTTGGGGTGGTGTCCAAAATTGGAAACTCGAAGGTAGTTTCGGTTTGGTTTTCAGCTTCTTCTTCCTCCCTGTGTCTTACATTGTTTTGATCCTCCTGATTATCCATACTGGTTTGGTTTCCAAAAAGAGGGTACTTAAGTGGTTTTATCTTTGAAGAGAATAAGGTATCCCTCTGATGGGAATGTCTTCCTGTTGTTTGGGTGTCTGGGACTCTACTCGAGCCAGTTGACGTTATTTGTGCGAAAGTTTCTCTGTCAATTTGAGAGACAATTATGTTGGTTGAACCAAGGATGATTTTAGGGGGCTAAATTTCGCTCGTGAGCCAATTTTCCATTATTTTTCCCCAAAAAATATTCGTTATTATAAAAATGATTCGCCCAAATTCTATAGGATAAAATTATTTTACCTTAAAAATTGCCAAAATTTTATACAAACTATATAAAATCCTTAGAAATTTGAATATTTTTACAAAAATATTGCCAAACATTTATAGTTGGCATATGAAGGATTAGTAAGATTCGCCAAGGTTTCTATTTTTTAAAATAAATTTCCATCCTTAAAATCATCCCTAGGTTGAACTACCAAACAAGGTATTCACCTGTTCAGGGTCTATGATGTCTTCAAAGTTAGGATCTCCTAATAGTGGTAACAAAACAAAGGTTGTATTGTTTGGTTCTGCGGAAGGCTCGAGTGGTCTTGCCTCTTCTCCTTATATTACTTATGCTTCAATTTTTTGTTCTATAGTGCTCCCTGTATTAGTATCAAAGAGTTTATGGCCTTTTTCAGGTTTTTTCAGAGCATTTGGCAAAGTTGACAAGCCACAACATAGGTCGGCCCTAGGATTTGATATCCATAATTATTCAAGACATCCATCCATTTTATGTCATTGTCGCATAGTCTAACATTGTGCTTCCCTTGTTTGAGTGCATGGTTGAGTATTAATGCCCCACAGAATGTTTAAAAAACCACTAGTGTAATCTGTGAATAATAGCAACGCGTATTTTAAGAAATACCTCACAATTCCCTCTATAGGCTTCATCGAGTTTAAGACTAATGAAACATGCCAGCAAGTCTGTTGATACTCAAAGATTTGGTGCATCATGAACCTATTCTCCTTGTGATGTGAATAAGAAGGATCCAAATATAGGTCGAATTCCAGATAAAATCCAGTGTGATGTGAATAAGTAGGATAATTGTAAGTTAAGTAAAATCAAAATCCTTCGTCCATAATAGAAAAAGAAAACTATGAGATTTACGAAAAATGTTATGGCGTAATTAACTGTCCATTTGAACATAAAGGCTATCAATGGAAAGAATATGATTAAACATTGAAGAACGATGTGTCTAGATACATTTAATTGTATATGTTGTACTATGTTCCAATTAAAATTAGTGCATGTTGAATCTCTAAAATCTCTAATGTAGTTCAATATGAGCAAAAAAAAGATGTTCAAATAATAAGAGGAAGGAAATTATAATACATGGGCAAGGAAAAGGTCATCTCATAGGCCATGAGTAATAACCAGTACACAAAAGGAGATTGTTTTGGAAAAAGGAGAAGTGCAAGCATCTGTTTGATTGCATTTAAGTTTTTTGAACTATGTAACACACTAGCAAGAACAATTTTATATTTTCTATTTGAATTTATCATTTTTTCTTCATCAAAAGAATTTTATGAAGTGTGATAGTATAATAGGTTGGTATTGGGTTAGATAAACAGGAGATCAATAATCGTGATAGTGTAACTAGTTGGAAATCAATGAATCAGCCATTGCAAGGGCAGGCATGCTTAAAGGGAAGAAATCTCTCGTAACCCACCCTTAACCAAGGAAGGTCGATTATGCGTCCTCATTGTAAGCCCCATCACTACCAGAGAAGCTTGATTATTTTTTCATTATGATCTCATAAGCCCATTCAAGTCTTGGACAATAATGCAGGTCAGGATTGAAACTCCTATCATTCATATTAGGAGGAAGAGAGGCCCCATTGTCAATCAGAAATTCCATTTATTTCCTATTCTTCTCATTTGTTGCATTGTGAAGAGGAGTCTCTGCAAATTAATATAAAAAATATGTTTAAACAATAAAACCTACATATATTTTTAATAAAAAAATTATATATGCCGACGAGGAGTTCCTGCAAATTAATATAAAAAAATTTCTTAAACGACTAAACATAATATATTGTTAAGAAAAAAATTTGTATAGTCTATTTCCACATTCAATATACCAAAGCATAAGGTACATATCCATACAAGTAACAATAAACATGCACAATATGGTCGCATTCAATTCCCTACAAAGGCTATAGAATCCAACTTTTTCTCTGGGAAAAAGCACAAGATATTTGTTTTTGTTTTTTTGTTTTTTTCCTAACACAAGATATTTTTTCTTCAGGGTATAAATCTTGTTGCCTGAATAAAATAAAAGACCCAGAAACAAGGGTATTCATCGAAAAGTGTTTGGTTGTAGGGCCCCAGAGATTGTCTGCAAAGCAGCTATTTGCATCATTTCCTTCCAACATCTGTCAAATTTGCTTCATGTCCATCCTCTGAATATTCATTTGTAGATACTTCATTGACACCTTCATTGCAAAACTGGTACCTGGATGGAAGCATGTTGTTGAGAGGCTACTATTATAGAATCACTATGTTCATAAAGTGAAAATATTCTTGTAGGCAATCTGAGTGACACCGAATATTGTTGGTGTTGGTGTTGGTGTTGAATAGATGTAATTATAAGAAATCTATTTTCTCTACATAGATGCATTACAAAGAATACAAGTTTTATTGGATAAAATTTTCCAACAGTGAGTAGTCGATGTGACGAGAAAATCTTTCAAAAGTTGTAAATAGAGTAAGAAATATATTTTCTCTACATAGATGTATTACAAAGAATACAAGTTTTATTGGATAAAATTATAAGAAATTCAAAAAAAAATTATTGCCAACAGTGAGTAGTCGATGTGACAAGACAATATTTCAAAAGCTTCAAACATAGAGCATATGGAAAATGTTATCATAAGTAAAAGCATAACACAGTAAAAGCAGAGCACTTGCTACAGTCTGCAACATTTTTTGTCCAAAAGAATAAGTAAAAGGAGAACACAGTAGACTGAATTTTAGATGTACATATCAATGGCTATGATTATAAGTATCTATGCTATACATATCTATTTCGCTCTAAAATCTGAGATAAATTGCTATGCAATCTAGAAATTGATGCATATGTTCATATGATCGCGTAAGTATGATTATAAGCATCTTTGTTATACATATCTATTTCACTCTGAAATCTGAGGCACTCTAGAAACTGATGCATATGTTCATCTGATGTTGTAAATTTATCTTCCTTTATCATACACCAGCGTTTTTAGCACTTACCAGCACCATTTTCCAACACATTCCATCCCCAGCCTGACAGGAACTGCACTACCATGCAACACTTGTTTATATAGCCAAAAGTTAGTTATTGAAGTTGTAAAAATTAATTCGGCTTTCATACAATAGTGTCGGTTATTTTGTTGTTTTGATAATCTATTTATCCATATTAGTGACTCCATTAATAATTTGATTGGGAGAGAAGTATTATATACTCTTCAGTGTTATATGGTATTAATTTCTTACTAGCCATTTTATTTTAAGAAGTATTAATTTCTTTGGTGTTATATAGTATTAATTTCTTACAAGCCATTTTATTTTAAGAATAGTCTAAATATATATAACACACAATTTACACATTTTTCAAAGAATGTTATTATATAACCTTCACATTTAAAACATTAAGTAAATTTTATCCTTAATTTAAGTTTAAAGAGTTAAACCTATTGGACAATCCCATGTTAACTTTATGTATGAAGTCTTGAAAACACGTGTGCTCTACAACAAGGATATATATATATATATATATATATATATATGAGAGTAAATTGTATGCTTAATTTAAGCTTAAGGAGTTAACCTATTGGACAATCCTATGTTAACTTAACATATGAAGTCTTGAAAACAAATGTCCATTACAACAAGGATATAGTATCTTAGTTTTATTTTATCATATAATTCTTTATCACACCACATATTCTCCTTAAATTTAGAAGTGATAATATTTGCAATATTATCGATATTCTGCACAATGGCTTCTTCTTGTATTCCCCAATGATTTAGCCAAGATTTGACATCTTTATGCCAACCTCGTTTGAGCCGCTGGTGGTTTTGGCTAGAATTTGAAGCAATTTTTGGGAGTCTCTTGTCATCCATGTTGTTTATCTTGTTCTTGTAAGTTAGATATCTAATCATAGCAATGTTCTTGATGGGGGGGAGTATTGCTTCTATGAGGAGCATAGGATAGGATGTATTGCCTTTGATTTTGAGATTATAAGTTATAAAATTATTTTGGATATGTTCTATCTTTCTCCAGGATTCTCTAGAGATATTGCAACCCCAAACTTCACATCCATATAAGATAACTGGAGTGATGAGAGTGTGAAAGAAACATTTTCTCTTATCCCAAAGCCAAAGATTCATTAATTTACAATTGTTTTCAAGCCCATAATAACCTTTCCACCCTCCATTTATCCTTTTCTCAATGCTATAGTCCCAATTGAGCTTATGGTGAATGTTAATTCCAAGACATTGGTATGAAGGCACTTCCTCCAAGCTATTGTTGTCATATACAAAAGTATCGTAGGTGATGTTTTTGGATTTAATTATCAAAACCTTTGTTTTGTCAGTGTTTATAGTCATGCCCATACTAGAGCAGATGTCCTTAAGCATTATAAGTTTCTTACCTAGGTCATATGGACTCTTCACCATAAGAACAATATCATCAACATAAAGAAGAAGAATGATAACTATACTAGCGAGAGTCAGTCCAACATAAACTACATCCTCCAAACAATATTCTAACTTATCAATATAGATGTCGAAAAGGGTAGGAATAAGGGGGAACTTTTCTTCACTCCTATATTACAATTAATTTAATCCAACCATCCCTCAGTGTTTGTAAACTTGAAAATAACTTTCTCATGTGACATTACTACAGCAGCTCTTAACTCGAAAGGGACTTTAAGCTCTTCTAACCTATTCCAAAAGTTAGTCCTGGGGAAAATGTCAAAATCTTTTATAAAATCAACGAAACAACAAAGGAGATATATTTTGTCATTATGAAACTCCTCTGTAAGGATCATAAATGTAACAAGGTGGTCCACGGTTGAATGGTAGCCCCTAAACCCAGCCTAGCCTTTAGCTCTTTTTCCATTGCTTTCTAGCCATGTACAAATCTTTTTTCCCAAAATACTTTCAAATAGCTTATCTAAAATGGGGTTAATCATAATGGTCCTATAATTAGAGGGGTTAATTTATCCCCACTTTTAAAAATAGGAACAATGAGACTTTGATTCCAAGGTTTTGGGAAACCTTGCTAGATAGTTGAATTGAAGAGCTTATGTATGTGAGGGATGAGGATAGGTCCTCCAATT
>CBVK0101198558.1:0-10091 GCA_900067695.1 Picea abies | reverse complement strand
TAACCCCAAACTTAATGTCTTCTATAGAAAACACTTCATCCTTTGTAGAATTATTTGGAATGTTGTCCATGACATTATGTGATTCGTAAATATTTTTAAGGTAGAAATTTCAATCCTTCAAGGGAATCCTATTATTTTATTTAGTTTTATGAGTTAGAATTTGCCTCCATAATTTCTTAGGATCTATCTTAAATAAGTGCAAAAGCTTCTCTTGTTTTCTATTATATAGTCTTTTTTTTCCTTTTAATTAAGTTTGTATATCTATTTATCTTATCATATTTTAATGACACATTGGAAGCATCCCTAATGGCCTTTCTAGCAATTTTACATTCATTATCATACCAAGGGTTAGTTGTATTGTTTTTTTTCTTTTTACACAGCACCTTAATAGAGAGTTTGTTAATGGAAGTAGAGAGGATTGTTGTAAAATTTTGATAGTTATCTTCAATATTGTTCTCATACATTAATAGTTTTAAAGCATTACTTGAGTCATTTAAGAAAAGATCGACTTTGTCTTTGTCAGAAAGTAAGTGCCTTTGGCTATCAGAGTGTTATTCAATGGAGCTTTTGTGCATGGAAACGTTTAGAGTTAGAGTTGGATTTAGAGTTAAAGTTCTATGATCAGAGCCAAGTTTGTGGTCATCTAAAAGAACAAAGTTTATTATTTGGTTGTATATGGGGATATCTGATATTACATAATCAACAACACTAATTCCACGCCCATGGATACAATTTATCCCGTTATATTTTGGTCACTTCCTTAGATCATTTCAAATTATTAAATCTTGAGAACTACAGAGCTCGATTAGCTCAGTACCAAACAAATTAATGATTAGGTCTTTAGAGTTTATTATGTATCTATTAGCTAAAACAAGGTCCTCATCTAGCCATAAGGGATTAGAGTTGGAATAATTACTTGAAATAATAGCTTTATTAGTTGCAATTCTAGAATTAAAGTCTCCTAACATGAGGATACTACCTTCATTTTTCATACTACCTTCATTTTTCATATTGTAGATATCTTGCTCTAAGCTTTTGTAGGGACGATTCTTATCTAGATTGTTTTTTGTATAAAAAGTAGAGATAATAGGTGTGAAATAATATATTGCTATATAAATCTTCATGTCGTTAATATCTTATATCTCCATCCATATGTATTGATTGAGAGGATATTTCTTATGAATCCTAATGTGATGAGAGATGTTCATTTTTATGTAACAAGCTATGCCTCCAACCCCTCTACGTGAAGACTTCTTGTTCCATGTTGACCACAAAACAAATACTTTTATGTTAGGGACCTTATATTCTTCATGCTCCCAAGTTTCAACCAAGAAAATAATATCAATTGCACTGGATATCCAACTCAGTATAGTCCCTTTACTCCATGGAAAACCATGACAGCTCCAAGAGAGGATCTAGAGTGTCCCAAATTGATATTTGTTGTTATCTTTTTTGTCTCTATCCCTAAGAATAGCCTTTTGATTCCAAATGATTTTCCATTTCCCTTCCTTCCTGACTTCTTTCACCTTTGGACTTCTTTCCCTAATTCAGCTTGTCCCTCTGGAATGAGGTCTTCATTGATAAACATTCCCGACCCTTTTAAGCTCAAATTTTTTTTGTGCATGCCATATTTATGGTCATTAGAGCTTCTATGAGGCAAGTCGTCTCAATTTGTGATTTATTTTTTAGTTATTCCTTGACTATTGTGAGGGTTTCCTCATCTTTCTTCTCTTTTACACTAAATATTTTGAGGTTCAAGGATCTTTTGTTATGTTCATGGTCTAATTCTAGGAGCTTGTTCATTTCTTCTTTGATGGGTTTGATATCCAACTTATGTTCCAAATGATTTACAACAAAATTGTTAATTATATTTTCTTCTATCTTTGTGATCTTGTCCTTAAGATTATGATTTTATTTGACCTCTGCCTTCTAGGTTGATTTTTAATTGAATTTGTTTTTCTATTTCTTGTAATCTAGCCTCCATTTTCTGCAACTCACTCTCCAACCCTAAAATTATATTTTATCTCTTTCTCTCAATCTTATCTTCAAAGGATTTAAATTTATTATCAAGCATTGTTTCCAGCTCTATTTTAAGTTTGGCTTCTTTCTCTTCTCTACATTTTTCTAATGATTATATATATTCACACAGAATATCTAGGGTTACTTTGTTAGGTCTCCCCTTGAGAGGTTTTGGTATCTGGGGTGAATTACTCATATTGTATTAAAAATAAAAGAAAATAAATAAGAACTACAGAAGGAACTTGTGTACCTGGTTCACCTCGTAGACAGAACCATCAGAAGTAGTGTTCAATATTCTTCATGTAGGCAAAGAAGTATTCCGTAGATTCTTGATTTATGAATAAACCATCGTTCAAATTTATCGTAGGGATACACCTCCTCTTCATTCCATTCAAATTTTGTACCAATTCACATTCAAATTCACTGGAGAGTATAAACTTGTTTCATTCACTCCATCGTATAAATCTTCGTTCAAATTCACATGAATAAACCTCTGTTCAAATTTACCACAAAGTAGAAACCCTTCACTATTCAAATTCATGGTGAGTATAAAATTCTTTGTTCAAATTCACCACAAAGTAGAAACCCTTTCAAATTCACTATGAGTATAAATTTCTTCATTCAAACTCATCGCGGAGTAGAAACCCTTCACATTCACCATGAAGTATATGTAATAATAATCTAGATTTACGGTAGGGTAGAAACCCTTTCATAAAAAAATTGCACAAGGTTATTATTGTATATATTTATTGACTTTGTATCATATATATATATAATTGGATAAATGAATACATTAATAGAAGAAAAATTTGTTGATGCGAATGTGCAACGCATAGTAGATAAAACCAAGTGTGTAACTTTGTGCAATCTTGTACATAATTTATTATACTTATTGTGTAACTTGCACAACATTATGCCAAGTTGAAAAAACATGGAGATGATTTAACATATCCTACTTTACCTTATCTCACATGTTAACTATATAGTGTTTATCTCACCTTAAGGATCAAAAATAATTTTATAGTTTGTATGAGTAGATATGCAATTCTTACAAGTATTTAAGAACAGTATGCTAGTCTTGAGACTTTAAATGGTCAAAAAAAAACTATACTGAAAATAGTGATTACGAATATTGCTTATGAATATGTGAAGATATATAATGTAGAGTATCATATGAGTCTAGTTGATGATAAAGTAATGAGATTAGTGTATTTATGCCTAACGTTTATAATTCAAGTAGATTAATGCAGTGTTAAGTAAGTTTAAAGTACCATATTAGTCTTTTAATTAAGGTTGATTAATCATATGAATATAAGTCTAAGTTCTTTCATATTTGTGTATTTATTTCCAATTGCATATTAACATATTGTTGAATGTATAAGTCTTTTTACTTTATAGAACTTAAGTAAACTAAAAAGACATTTTTTTTTTTAAATGACACAACTTGGGGTTATTTTAAACAGACGTTACGCATATTATCATAGCCAAGTTACGAAACTAGGACCTAATGAACCCACCTACTTGTTTTAAACTTTGTTATTGTATAAGGAATTAATATACACTAGTGGTTGTGTTTATTATATACTACGGCCAATAGGGTATGATCTAGAGAAAAGAATGACTTTCCATCTTTTCTTTTACCTTTATAATAGATTAGAGTATTGAAGAGCATATAAAATGTTACAAAATACACTATATATATAGTACCCACCTTATGTGTAATTGGAAGTATGCATTACAACCTTATTTGGGTAAGAAAATTTGCAGTAGTATTTCATTTTGACAGTCTTATTTATAGGGAGAGACGTATATGATCTAAGTGAAGGAACCACGAGCATGGTATTTTTTTTATTAATTTTTAATTTAAGTAATCTAAAATAGATCCTCGTATGGAATAATGTTAACCTTTGAATTTTGAATTAAAGGTGGAATCCCTTGAATTAGTAAGAGTAAGTTTTAGAATTCATTTTGACAAAGTCTTATTTATAGGGAGAGAAGTATATGATCTAAGTGAAGGAACCACGAGCATGGTATTTTTTTTATTAATTTTTAATTTAAGTAATCTAAAATAGATCCTCGTATGGAATAATGTTAACCTTTGAATTTTGAATTAAAGGTGGAATCCCTTGAATTAGTAAGAGTAAGTTTTAGAATTCATTTTGACAAAGTCTTATTTATAGGGAGAGAAGTATATGATCTAAGTGAAGGAACCACGAGCATGGTATTTTTTTTATTAATTTTTAATTTAAGTAATCTAAAATAGATCCTCGTATGGAATAATGTTAACCTTTGAATTTTGAATTAAAGGTGGAATCCCTTGAATTAGTAAGAGTAAGTTTTAGAATTCATTTTGACAAAGTCTTATTTATAGGGAGAGAAGTATATGATCTAAGTGAAGGAACCACGAGCATGGTATTTTTTTTATTAATTAATGTTAACCTTTGAATTTTGAATTAAAGGTGGAATCCCTTGAATTAGTGAGAGTAAGTTTTAGAAATTGTACAAGTAAAATGACATATACATGTCTTTAATAAAAGTTATTTGATTTATTTAAATTAAGATTGAATAAAGACTTAGATATCAATGGTCCATGATGAAAGGAGTATAAAAAAATAGTTGAAGACCCATTTTTATTTTAGAACAACAATCATGATAAATAATTTATAAATAGATAGGGAAAATTCTTGAATGACTAGTTAATATGGATGATAGCTCATAAAAGTTGAACATTGAAAAGGAGTGAATTGTGTTTTTATGCAGGATAATTTAGTTGTAAAAACTTTATCTATAAATATTAGGAAAAGGTATGCATACTCTACTCATGAAAAATTATGGAATCCCCTGGATGTAAATAAGTATTTGTAGTTGTAAATTGGTGACTTACTTATGGGGGTAATGGGGAATAAGAAATTAAAAATGGACTTAATGTAACACACCCGACCTCTAAGTACCCTTTTTAGGGATGGGGCATCAAAAATTTTATTTCCTTGATCCTCTTGAATCCTCTTCCCAAGAGCTTCATCCTCTTCTACTCATCAAGAGATTTCCAACGACTGCTACCATGCTCAAATTTGAGCTCTGGATTGCAAGTTATGGCCCTTTAAGGTTCTTTAAGCCTTCATTAATTGGAGTCTGTTACAACCACGTGGCACCTGCATGGCTCCCTGTCACCCGACACTACACCTCACTTGGATTCATTAATACTAATTAATTCCTAAGTCTTCAGACTTTGGCGAAATTCCTCTTTGTGTGCTTGTGAACCCAAATCTTTTGAATGTCGGAGTTCCAGAGAGGGTCCCTTTTTATTTAATTAATTAAAGTTGTTTGACATCTTGCATGAGCAGGAAAGTAAATATGGGCCTTCGGCCCTTTTCGACTCTTTCAATCATACCACTCCAAACCTCCAGAGTTCTGAATTCTCAGACTCTCGAAGGGTCGACACTTACACATGGTGATGCATTAAACATAGAGGCAAGGATAGGTGGATTTGGGCCTTCGACCAAGTTAATCCCCAGCATCCCAAATTTCCTGAAGTTCTGAACTCACAGTGCCCTGGGGTATTCCACCAGCTCTTAGGCCAAGCGAGTATGCACCAGGGGTTGACATGTGGCAAGGGGAAGAGATGACATGTGGCCCCATCAATGGGTGACATGTATCACGTTCTAATGGGCACATAAGGTCTATGAAAATAATAAAATCAAGGGGGCATGTGGCATGTCGACCATAGGTCCACGTCACCCTAGGTGGCATCACCATGCCACGTCACTCCATACTAACAGCCTACGGGAGTCTCTAGCTTCTCACACCTGCAAAATCGCCTAGAGCTTTGAAGTCCGAACTCCCACTAGCAATCCTACCAACACCCCTTCTATCCTACGATCTAGATAGGTCCACATAGATCCATATATCTATGGTCTTCGTTGCTTCACAACTTCAGCATTCGGGGAATCTGTTGTGTGAGTTCCTTTTTACTTCTGGAGTGGTCAACGTCAGGTTGACCACGGTCTAGATCCAACGGTCAGAAGGGATCCTGAATGATCCTCTGATCAACGGTCCTCGTCACTTTGTAACTTTGGTGTTCGTGGGTTTTACCTGTTTAACTCTCCCTTTCTACCAGATTTGTCAACGTTGGACTGACCGCGGCATAGATCCAACGGTCATGAGAGATCCTGAAGCGTCCCTAGATCTACGGTCCTCGTCCCTTCGTGAGTTCGACGTTCATGGGTTCCATCCGCTTAACACTCTTGTTCATCTAGAGTGGTCAATGTCGGATTGACCGCGGCATAGATCCAACGGTCATGGGAGGTCATGAATTCCATCGGGCCTACTATTCTCACTACTTCACGAACAATAAGTGGTTCAAGGTTTATCAGTGGGACAGATCCCATGGTCATGGTTAAGGAAACCGCCAGATGTTGGTCAACCTCATTGGTAACCAAACTGGTAGGTTACCTTCAGATGGTTTCAGAGGTTGTAGGGTCATAGCATCTCGGAGCTCCAAAATCCCAGAGTTCTGAAGCCAAAATAGCTTAGCTCCTTTCAGACCTAGCGAAGGGTCCCCAAGTCTTGGTCATATGGATTCTCTGAAAAGCCTTCAGGTTGTATGCTCTACTCTTAGCCATTATTTCATTAGGGCCATGGACATGAGCCCTCGATCACACGGACGGATGGTTTGAAGGAGACACCCTACCTCCATAGAGCTTGAATTTAGTAATCCCGCGAGGGTAATTTTGAGGGGTAGACAAGACTAAAATATTCTAGTTAAATATACCCCAACTCTTGCATTACAAATTCCATCCTTGGGGAAAATTCCCTTAAGTATTTTTCAACCAATACAGAGATCGTAAAATTATTCTTAGATTCATTTACAGACCCGCGTCTAACAGTTCTCCTACTGCTAAGCTGAGGCAAACAGAAACCATTCAAAAGCATGGGTTCACAGAAAAAAATAAGCATTTCTACATTAATCATACAATACAAATTTTAGTCATAGACACATACATTAAACCATCATTTCAATTCTAGTATGCAGGTATAAGAATACTTATAAAAAAAACCATATGATGAAGCAACTGCTGAGAGGGGTGCTCATTTACACCCAACCATAAGCACAACCACTCTTAAATGGATTTATTGTTTGCCACCCCCTAGCTAGATCATGATGCTCTGAGAGAGACTCTTACTTATTTTTTAGTGACATTCAAGGACGGAGGTGACTCTCCTCCTCCCACAAAACTTGGCAAAACGGTTTTTTCTCCACCAAGAAAGGCGACCTGCAACGAGTGCTTCCTCAATCACTCATCTTCTCTATAACCTCGTTTGTAAGCTTGGACTGAAAATGCTTCCAGCGACTTCTTGCACCCAAAGCAAGCTTGTTTTTCAGTTCTTTTTTTTAGAACCAGAGAGTTGCATGTGTTCCTTTTCTTCAAGAAGAATGGTCTCTCGACTCATCTCTCTGCAATCCTCTCTACCCATGAATTCCCTTCTTTTCTTGCCTTCCTCAGCAAGATTGAGTGGGTCTGAATCCACAATTTGTGGTTAGGTTAGGAATTATTTCAAGTGGGTACTCTTCCCATATCCTCATTAACTCTTGAGGAGGACTTCCCAACCACCAGCCTGATTGGTAACTTATTTTTGGGTCATAGGATTGTTCTGGGTCTAAGTAATTTAAATCTAGTAAGGTACTAGTCTGGTGGGGTTCATCTCAACCATTTTTGGTCCCCTCACCATCTCTCTCATAGCATCATGATCTACCTTGCCAATCACCTTCAACAGTTATGCAACACTATCCATTTTTAATTAATAACAGAAATACATACATTACCTTTTTATAACAAAAAGGTTCATCAATTCCAACATCCACACATATTCAATCTGTCCATAGTATTTTGGAAAGTTATAGTTATATTTACAAGCTGGGGGAAATAGGGGTATTATAATCCCCTCCCCCTTAAAGGAACACCTTCCTTGATGTTCTACCTGCCAATGTATTATGTATGTACATAAGTAAACAAAAATGGGTATATCTATTTCACGGCATCCTCCATTTCCCGTGTAGCTTCATATGGACCAAAGTGTTTCCACTACACCTTGACCTGTTAAATGGTTATGTTCTTGAGTGGGATTTCCTTCCTGTATATTATACATTGTGGCTCTGGCATTAATTCTCCCTCTGGTTCCACTTGAATCATGGACCAATCAATTAGATGATTATAATTGTTGTAACCTAGGTCTGCACCCCTGCCTCTCCTCTCTTTTTTTCCCTATGCCTTCATTAATTTTTCCTCTTCTGGTTGGTTAAGTCAGTTTCCCATTACTAAGTGACTTGGTTCTTATTTGGTCCTCTCTTGATTGAGTCTTTGCACATTTATGTTTCTATTTTTCCTGAAAGGATAAAATTCATGTTGTATTTGGTTCGGAATGCTTATCATCATGTTTGCCATTGATTGAGACAACAGCAGGCCGACCAAGTATTTTTGTACGCACAGGAAAGGCCAGCAGAAAAACGAAGCAATCCAAAGCGTTCAATTTTGGTCTCAGACTATGGAAACAGACAAGTTAACTTTCAACGGTGGAGATCCATCAGGTCGATCAGATTAGCGGCTCTCATCCATTCGGGGTTCCAGAATCGTGCGGGGCTTAACATCAAGAATTACCCAAAGTCCCGAAGTGTGGAAGTCCCAAATAGTCAAACTTGTCGAATAGCCGAAGTCCTGCAGAGCCTAAGTGTCGAATCACGTGGCATCCATCAATCATGACACGCGACAACAGATCATTCACTTTGGAGATTTTACTATGGGAGATTTTTCATGTTTCACATTCGAAACTCCCGAAGCCCAAAATTCTGAAAACCCAAAGTAAATATGGACCATCCATCGGTCATGAGACGCAGCAGCAGATCATTCACTTCAGAGATTTTAATTCGATATATTTTTCGTGTTTCACATTCAAAACTCCTGAAACTCGGATTTTCAAAGAGAATCTCGATCGTTGATCTCAAATCAACGAGAACCGTTGATCCTTGCAGTAGATAGATATCACCTGGGCCACAGATCGTAATCGAATCGATGGCCACACTTCATTGTGGGGATGTAAATTTCTCGGACGTTAATTTTCTAGAGCGGTCCCGCAATTAGAACCATGGTATTGTTGGAAGGGTATGTGGAAACTTGTGGTGGATTGCGGGCCCAAAGGCGGTATGGACCCAAACCACCCTCAACAACTCCCGCAATCACATTCTTAAATGACATCAGGTCACACCCATCACCTCCAAGTCACCTCCACTCATCCCACTCACTTCTCTCACCCCTCTCACCACGTTCCATTTGTCCTCCACTCACACCTGTCACCCCCACTCCCCTCCACCTCATCTACATTCACGTCATCCACCTTCACGCGTCCTGTATTCCTATTGGACATTTGTCGCCACGTATTCCTATCCAAAAACATTTCATCACAATGGAATCGAGGAGAAGGGTCAGTTACATTCGAGATGGAGTGCACTTAGCTTTCGAAAGCTCAGACATAGACAAAGAGTTAAGTCTCAGTCACAGGTCGACGCAGATTGGTTCTAGAACACTTCAGCAAACTCCCTCTTCCTCAAGCAGAGATCTTCTCATGCATCCAGTTGTCTCCAATGACCTCCAATAGCTCCCAAGTATTCCATTACTCAACACAGATCCTTGCTCTGTCACTCTGAGGCATATTTTCTTCCAATTCAGTCCCTCCAACGCATGCATCGGTTTCTGTCTCAGAGATAGTAGTAGTTTTTAGTTGATTAATTTCCGCATTTCTTAGATTAGATACAAGAGTGGTCTTTTGTGTGTGATAAGAACCACTCTTACTGATTAATTCCAGTGTCTTAGTGAATTTAAGAATTTTTTTTATGAACGGTTATCTAAATTTAGATCTCAGTCCCCTAAGGACAAAAGCCTCTGCAACTCTTTTAAATAGTTAGCTTTCGGATATTGTAAGGGTCGGATTTTTGGGGAAATAATAGAAATACATCAGACTGGTTGGACCCATTCTATGCATGGATTAAAGCTCTCTACCTGGTGAACATACTCTTGATG
>CBVK0101198544.1:0-20162 GCA_900067695.1 Picea abies | reverse complement strand
ATGTAAGAAGACCTAATAGAAGCTTCCGCTTCTAGAAGGATCTTCCTCTAAACTCTTCTTTTTAGTATAAATAGGAGTCGAGGGTATGAGAACCCTAGCTTGGATATTATTGTAACAGAGTGCTGCTCGACTGGAGGTTTCCCCCTCGAAGAGGCCTGTGAACATTGCTATCTGATTCAAAGTGCTATTTCTGTTGCTATTTCGTATATCATTTCTATGTATTGTGAAGATTATGCTGGATATTTTACTGTTATTCTGTCATTTCTAGCATTTCATTTATGTTCTGCATATTTTATATATCTGGTATCTTGCATGTAGCCCGGAGAGGGGTGAACTCCTTTATCATGTTGTTATTGTTGTGAGTTTGATGGTTTATTTGTTGCAAGTTATGTTGTTGTGTATTTATTTAAAGCACATATTTAACCATTTAAAAGAACATTTTCTCACACATGAACATTGAAAGGAAGAAGAATTAACTTAACACATAATCTATCTTGCATATTTTAACACATGAAGCAAGGTCCTGTAAAGTTTATTTTAATGAAGTAGAGGGTGCTTGCATAGCATAACAAGTTAGCCTTCTATTTTCAGATCACATAGAATCATCAATTAGAACTCATAAGCTATGCAGAAACATTGAAATGCATAAGCAAGCATGTAAAGACACATAAGATTTGAAAATTTATCCCTTCATCATATTATATTAAAGATCTTTCTTACATCACTAACTCAGAATTACATAGAAATGTTCAATAAATACTCTTGGCTTCAGACCTCAGCCACAGATTTATGGTTTCCCAGCTGGAAAATCTCGTTCATTCCAGACTCTACTCTTCTCGATTTACAACAACTAACAACCAAACAACTAGCAACCAACTAACTCCCAAAACCCTTGGGCGGTTCCAATAAACATGAACCAACCTAACCTAACCAACTGACTAACTCTTTTACTATTATATTTTGTCCTATATATAGTTGGGTTATGTATTATTGTTCTGTTGCAACTGTTTGTTGCTTAGCTAGGGTTGCGTTGGCTTCCGCAACTTTTTTCTATTATTCTTCCTTCCAGCCTCTGATGGAGATTGCGTGACTCATGCTTAATCAAAACTTGCACAATTCTTTCTCAAAATTGAAGGGCCCAACAGGCTCCAACCACAATCATTGACTCATCCTCGAGTCAAGCACTTGGTTCTTTCACATTCTCTAGGAGCAACTATTGTTTTCCCTTGTCTGGATTTTCTTCTTCTTTGAGCTCTTATGTTTTTTCCTTTTCTTCCTTCGCCTCTTCAAATGAAGGGCCCAATTCTGGAACCAACTCTAATTCTCTGTGCTTTACTCTGTGAAAGATTTCATCTTTTTCCTGCCATTTTCGAGCGAGGAGTGATGCTTCTGCCAGGAAATGTTGGGTCGTCTCTTTATTTTACTCCTTTGGCTTGGCTGCAACCAACGAGTTCCAATCGGAGTTGACTATTGCATCGACCTGGTGCATCTGCATATAGGTGATTTGAATTATTGTTCTATTATAATACTAATCAGTAGGTGTGGACACTAGTTGATCTCCCTAGATCCACCTAGATCTAGAACAAAACACACCAGAACATGATGCTTTCCTTAAGTTTTAAATATTGAATTTACTAACTAAAGAGAGATAGGTGACATACCATTTAAACTTCTCTTCTTCTCACCATCGCCATCCTAGCTCTGTTCCAACGCTCATACAATGATGAACCTACAAAATAATGCAACCAACCAAAGTGATGGTAATAGCATAAACTCAATATAAACCTATGTATGTGATCAAGGAATAATACAATAAAACACAACAAGCTTTATAGGAAAGAATCATATTACTGTATCATATTAAATGTGGAAGAGAGATTACAACCATGGCCTTGATGTAGTAAGGTCCCTTCCAACTGTCCTTTGTTCCCCACACACTTCTTTCTCCAAGGATTCTGAGACCATGGATCTAATAGTATTCACAATCTATCTTGACAAAGGCAAAACTCAAAACCACTCTAACCAAGCTAATAATTCCAAGCCAAATCCAACTTAGCCAATCCCAAAAGCTAACTTTCTCCATGAGAGCTCTTCTTCTTTTATAAGTTGAAGAGGATAAGGTGAGCAGGTTAGGATGATCCCATGGTGCAACCTGCGAGAATCAGGCATTCTCACACCCTGCCTATATAGCAACTTGTGAACTTCCTTTTTTATAGGATTTTTACAAAGGAAAATGAAACTTCTTTTCTTAGGAAAAGTTCTTCTCCCTTCTTTCTTCAGGAACTTAGGCCACTGACCCTTCTGAAGGCAACAAATAGGTTTACATCATTAACAGTCATAGGGATGATGAAAATAATGTGTAACAAAGAGCCCCCCAAAGTATGAAGTTAGAACAGAGTGATAGTTGAAATACTTTGTCGAGTGTGTGTAGGGAACAAGGAACAATCAGTCGGAAACCTGCCAACAAACAAGGAAATACAATACAATAATACATCATCACTGAGGTAGGCATTCCCATACTCATAATACAAATGACTCAGAGCATAATTTCTGACATGCGAAGATCTATGTCAAGTAAGACAATTCATGGCCACCAAACATACACTGTGGATCCATGCTAATATGACTCAAATCTAAACATAGCCACCAAAAATACACTGTGGATCTATGTGTTAAATACTCAAATTTGAACATAGCCACCAAACATACAATGTGGATCTATGCAACAATACACTGAATATACTCCAACTCAACCTGGATATATCAGAAAATATCCAGGTCTTCATCTCCACCACTCTATAGTACGAATCTAACCATGTGAATACATGTGCTAAAGTCAAACATGGTAGAAACCACTTGATTACCGGTCATTAGTGTATATCGTTAACAAGTGCGAGTGAAATCACCATTAATGTCAATGACTCCCAAGGTACTCTGGTACAATCCAACGAATGTGAATCAATGAGTTGCAATCAAACACTCAACAGAATCTCTCGATCAGGGGTCGATAATGAAAACCCACTATCAAAAGAGAGGAAACCTGCCATTGAGGCATGCAAGTTCCAAGGTACCAACTAGTTTCGAAGTCCAATTCTTGGATAATGACTTGAAGTCGACAGGAAAAGACTCATCATATGAGGGCCTTAATGTATCCCCCATCAATGACACGAAACAAGTAACAAGATTTGATGTAGATCAGAGTAACAAGTGATTCAAGACTGACTCGGGGATGGTCAACGCAATAGAAATCTTAAAGACTACAGAAATGGCCGACGCAATAGAAGGCTTTCCAGGTTGAATTTCTCTTTGAACATATTGACAACACAACAACTGTCCTGGGAAATACTGACTCAACAACAGGGATCATAGACCAATTTGTAATATTATAAGGAGTATGATCAAGAAATGAGTGGATTTTCCAACCTAGACACAAAGCAAGTGAAAGGGTGTCATGATCAAAAGTGACTCTTCCATGGAATACAGGTTTAGACATATTTCTTTCTCAATTTTTTCCCCCACCATTTCTGGCAAGCACCTCTTTATTTTTACACAAGCTTGAGGAGGATAACATATGCTTGGCAATTTAAGCTCATCCTTCGGATGAGTCCCTCGGAGTATGTTTAACGAACCCTAAGAATGAGTGGTTCGGTCCCATATGGGTCTTTCGATGTTTGTTTAACGAGTCCAAAGAAAGAAAACTCGAGGTTTTTCATGTTTATAGAGTCTAAAAAACACTTAAAGAGAACTCTCTCAGTTCCTTTTTCGTAAAATAGTTTGACAGGACTAAAAAAATGATAAACTATAGCCCATCGAACGTTTTCTTCAAATACTTTTACGAGTGTGAACAGAACAAGGTTGCTCAACAATCTTTTCATGTTTAGAGAGTCTGAAAAGAGATTAAAGGGAACTCCAGTGGGTTCCTTTTTCGTATAACCTTTACGAGTCCAAAAAAAGTAATAAAAGTATACTCGGTTACATTCTCATTGATTTACGAGCACAAGAAAGAACAAAGACTAAGCTCGGTAACTTATTCTCATGTATTTACGAGCATGAGAAAGAACAAAGACTAAGCTTGAGATTGTTTTCATTTTTACGCAAGCTTTAAAAACAAAACAAAACTATGCTTGGGATAGATTTTAATTTTTACACAAGCTTAAAAACTAAACAAAACTATGCTTGGACCTGGTTTCATTTTTACGCAAGCTTGAACCAAAGGAAACTATGCTTGAGGTAAATGGTTTCATTTTTACACAAGCTTGAACGATAAAAAACTATGCTTGTGACTTCCCAACGCATAACACAGGGATGGTTGGTACTTAGCCCCCAGCTTAAGAAGCTAGCAGTTTAACTTCAGCATGAATTCCAAAGGCCGAAGCCAAATTCCCCCCAAGCTTCATTTCATCCAACTACAAATGAGAATGAAATGAAGCTTCAAATACTAGACGAAGGACTTGACTCAAACAGAGAGGGGGAAAACTATTTCATTTTTTAACGAGCTTGACATAGAAACAAGAACTATGCTCATAACCTATGTTTCATTTTTTAATGAGGTTTCCACAGAGATGCAAAACTATCCTCGTAACCTCTGTTTCATTTTTTAACGAGGTTGCCACAAAGACGCAAAAAACTATCCTCGTAAGTGGTTTCATTTTTTAACGAGCTTGAAATCAAAAAACCATGCTCAAAGACCTTTGTTTCATTTTTTAACAAGGTTGCCTCAGAGACACAAAAACTATCCTCGGTGTCTTCTTGATCATGGATTCCAAGAGGACAATGCTCCATAAGGACACCATGTCAAGGGACAAAACTCGGTCATGGATTCCAAGAGGTCTTCACTGGAAGGAAGAAACACACTCTGGAAGGACATCATGTCCAGGGTCGCGACAGGAATAAAGAGATTAGGCTATAACAACCCTATCGAAGAGATCACCATGTCAACTACTGGATCTAAGTCATCAGAAGTTGAATCCATGGGTGACAACGCCACATAATTGACCTGTGGCGGGGGCGATACCGTCTACATATAAGAACCATTCAGGGAAGCAATTCAGGCGGGGTCAATGAATGAAAGTTGATCAACAGTCACAACTCATCCATCGTGAGGGAAAGATATCACATGAAAAAGAGTAGACATAATCTCTCCCAAGGAGTAAAGAGAAATCCAAGGGGTCTTGGACAACCATGACATCAATAAAGACAGTTTTCCCTCCCAAAGTTACAAGAAACTAAGGAAGGGTCCCTAAAGGTTGACTGGTTCTTCTGTTAAAAGCTAACAGATTCTGCATAACCAGCACAAGTGGAGGACAACCCAAAGCTTTCCAAGCAATAGAGGACAAAATACTAACAGACGAACCTTCATCTATCAATGTTTGAGGAATCTCCTGACCACAAACCTATACTATAATCTGGAAAGGAATGTAAGAGGGAAGACGAGGTCCAGTTAGCACACCCAATCGAAATGGATGGCCTCATTACTCAGAGGGGGTTCCATGGGAGAAGGAGGAATTCCCCCCAACATGGTAGAGTCTGTATCAACAAGAAAAACGTGGGCAGTATCGGGTTTACTCTCTAGCGGGAGAGTAGGATCGACCAATGGAGAGATCAGATTGACCACTTGGGTTTCATTCTCCAAGGGGAGAATAGGGTCAACAGGTGGAAACAGATCGACCGCTTGGGTTACACTCTCTAACGGGAGAGTGGGATCAACCAAGGATGGGATCGTATCGACCGCTTTAGTTTCACTCTCTGAAGGGAGAGTGGGATTGACCGAGGATGGTATCGGATCAACCACTTTGTCAACTGGTTCAACTAAGGACGTGACCAGATTGATGACATGGTCAACCAGATCGATCGGTGAAGGGACCGGAGTGATCATTCCATCAACTATTGGAGGGTTGAGAGAAAGCTTATGGTAAGCAGCTGGAAGTTGAGGTTGTGAAATAGTCATGTCTTCCACTAATTTCGAGGCTTAGTCCATATGAGGACAAAGGTACTCCCTTTGCATAACATACATGGGAACTTGACTCTACTTTTCTTCTTCCCAACTGTATCATGACTGGTTGACGTGGGGTCGTCAGCATGTTATTCAGAGGATGACGACATGGACTGGAAAGGAGATGTAGACCATGCTTCTATAACCTTGGATAGACCAGGGAAATTCTTAAGAAGATGGATACTCTTACAAATCCTGCAAGGGTACTTGGGCTTATGGGTTGTTTGAGTGATCTTAACATCATCAACACTCCCAGCACGATTAATAGTAACTGGTTGTTTTCCAACATGTTTAGCAGTGGTTGGAGGTTTTGACCCTTGTTTATTTTTCTTCTTCTTATTCTTTCATTTCTTCTTCTTCTTATCCACCAAGTTATTAGCTTCAGAACTTTCACTCAATGAAGAAGATGAAATGGAAGGCAAAGATGAAACCCAACTATGGTGCAACCTACGATAATCAGGCATTCTCGCACTCTGCCTATATAGCAACCTGTGAACTTCCTTTTTTATAGGGTTTTTACAAAAGAAAATGAAACTTCTTTTCTCAGGAAAAGTTCTTCTCCCTTCTTTCTTCAGGAACTCAGGCCACTAACCCTTTTGAAAGAAACAGATAGGTTTACATCATTAATAGTCATAGGGATGATGAAAATAATGTGTAACACGGTTGGAAATCATGCAACTCTTTCTTGGCTACGGACTATGCTTCGTAGAGTGAATTGAGTTTGTTGTCGACCTGCTGGATTTGATCGAAATTTTGTTCCTACTCCATGGGGTCCATTGTGACCGCAACTTCCTCATTCAACACCTGTATCTTTGTGCACATTTTCTCCAAGACTTGATTCCATCGAGTGATGATGCCCATCCAATCATTGACTTCCTTGAAGATTCTAGTGCAGTTCGTTGTCTACTTATGTAGTGCAGCTCGGGCATTGTTTCCTTATGGTATGATCTTCTGCATTTGTTCCTGCAGCTGCCGAGGCTATTGTTCTGCTTCCTGATAGACTTGTTGTAACTTTGATTGTGTCTTCCCTATGCATGTCATGAGCTGTGTCCATGCTGCTTGTAACAGCTTGATCTGTTGCTTTGGTTCTCTTATCTCACTGGCTTCGGGTAGGTCAGGTGCAACCCTCCGAATCTCTGGCCAGGATTTTGCAAGTTTTTCCTGCACTTTTTCCAGTTTTCATTGGGCTAGGAGTCGATCTCATTTTTCCTCCGTTCTACATGTTTGTGCATACTACTGTTCTTTTCTAGCGAGCTTGATTGAACTCTTAGTGTCCTGGAGCCTTTTCTCTAGTTGGTCTGTGGAGGCTCTGATTAGTCCGAACAACTGTGATGTTGGCCATTGTACCAAGTTGGTGGCTGACAGAGCTGCATCAATGGGTGCTCTTGTCTGTAAAGGGAGTCTGTTGGTCGTTGAGTGGTCTGAACGGGTTTCTACTTCCTCTTATATTGGTGGCACTGGTGCAATCCTCAATATTATATATTCGGTAAGAAGTGTCAGGACCTCTATTCTAGTTATGCAGAGTTGCATCAAGTCTGCACATTGTTGGAGGTTCTGAAGGACTTTCTCCATTTGTGCTCATATGGTTGTCATATCCTGGTCCATTTTTTAGTCTGTCTCATTGGGCGCATCTGGTATCTTTGTTTCCTCCGGTACTTCTACATCAGGCATCATCATTTCTTGGGAATCCTCACCCTTGGGTAGTGAGGTGATTTGTTGGTTACCATCGGCTTCCAGCTCTGCTCTTCTTCTGGTGGCTTCTTCCTGTGCGGAAGACTCAAGTTGTTGTTCCTACTTTCTTAGATTCAGAACATTACTCTTCTCCGAGACTTTGGGGTCGGGGTTGGGGATTTCTAAGCTAGGCTTGGGGGATTCTTTGGTTTTCTAGTCGAGTTGCATCTTCTCTAAGGTTGTGGTCTTATGTGGAGCGACAGTGAGGAGATTTGGTAGTTGGGGTGGTGGTGGAGGCTGCTCAACGATGGGTGTTGACGGGATTTTTTCAGGGTCTGGGTCATTGTAGATGTCAATTATAGTGGTGGCTTTAGTCATGGCATGATTCTGGGGAGCGAAAGATGCGAGGGGTTGTGGGTTCAGGGTTTTGTTCAGTGAGACCCCCGTTCTGGGCCTTTTCCCTGTTGATTCAGTGGCAAGCATAGCGCCTAACATTTGATTGACCTGCACACTTGATAGCACAACATTGGTTGGAAACTATGGGGGGGGGCGGTCTTTTCCTCCAGTCCACCAGCAATGTTTCTTCTTCTTCCTCGGAATCGGTCTGTGTCGGAGCATCTAGCTTTTTCTGCTCGGGGCCTGAGCTCGGTCCCTCTCCTGCTTCCTTGTCTTTTTTCTTACTTATCTCGACCAGAAAAATGTAATGCATTCCTGATTTGCATGGGTCGCATTTAACTCCAGGCCATGACATGACCTCCTTGTTGAATGCTTCCTCATCCAAATAGAATGGTAGTAGTCCTATATGGAAATTTTCCCAGCTGGCATGTCTCGGCCAAACGCATGTGTTGTTTCGGTTCATGCTAAAGGCGATATTCCTCGTGTTATTATTGAGGAGCTCCTACAGGATGCGTGGCCTCTGTGTTGCATCTATCATAACATTATACCACTTGGAAAATGTTGTGTTATTGAGTGTTGTGTTCTCTGAGTCTGTTCTGGCTTACCATGGCTCAAACATTTTCGCCAAGCACCCTTTATCTGGTATTGTCGGTTTTCTTCCCACCGGTGACTTCCATTTGATCATCATGAATGCCACAAGAAGGTATCCATAGGTAAAGGTGCCTCCTTTCTCATGTGCCTCCTCGCAATCTTTGAGTAGTTCCTCTAGTAAGAAGCTACACCAGTTGAATACTGCTCCCTGATTGCAAAAGTTGGCAACTAATAGCGCATCTAAAGTGCATTCTCCCTTATAATAGGACCTCATAACCTTGTTGGCTATGTCGTAGCAGCCAGTCCAGACTGTTTCGAGCAGTATTGTCTCAATGACTGTTGTGCATCCTCCTCTCTTGGTATTGAACTTCTCGTAAAGGATGAGCTCACCTTTCTTCTTCCCATGCTTACCGGGTCCCTGAAATCCATTTGAAACATCCTCTCCTTTAGAGGATAGTCCAGTAAGTTGTTGGATATATTGTGCATGGAGTGGATATCTCTTATCCAACCATACTCTCCTGTCATGCACTCTTCTTATCAGGAACTTCATGCAGCGCACAATTTCATCGGTGGTGCCAAAGACTGGTAAGTCTCTCAGGTTCATTATGGTAGAGTTGAATAGGTTGATGAACTCCTTTTTCAGTATAAATTGCATATCTCATGTTCCATCCGGTGTTAGCTGCTGGAAAACGTCTAGGTGCATCTATGGAAACAGGTTTGAATCTATTAGGTCAAGGTCGAGTAGCTTGACATGTTTTGTCTTCCCCTTGAGATCGCCTATAATCTTGATCTGGGGGTCACAGATCTCATTTGGTATTGCTTCTTTAGTCATGGTGCTCTGGCTAGATGTGGCTCTTGGCATGAGAGCATCTCTGGTCATTTTATTTTTTTTAGAACTAAGGCTTTGTTTGTAGTTTTGTCAATGGTCCTACCTAGTTTGCATGGATGAGTTCAGAAATAGTTATGCTTGTTTTAGAAACAATACTTTCTCGATTGAGTTCTGAGATTCTTATGGTTGGCATAAAGGGTGAGTTTTAGAAATAACTACACGTCATCATGACCGTATCGATGCAATAGGGTGTGATTTGTCCGACGGGACAGTTTAATCAAGGTAAATCCGATTGGGGGATTTTGGTATTTACTTTGTTTGGGTGGAATAGTGACATGGTCAAATTGAGACCGTTCTATTTGTCGGGCAGATATCTTGGTGCAAACTTCGATGGCATCTTGGCATAATGCAGATTTATGGCTTAACGGGCGACAATCAGAGTACTGGTCTGGCAATAAAGGGTGTGATTGTACTGCATGTGTGTGGCTTTTAACTCATATTGGCTTGGGATTCATGGCTCCTCCAACCACAAAGGTTATCCCTATCATTTTTAATGGTTTTCATTAAGTGGAATTTCTCATGCTTTAGGTTCTGTACTACTGATTCATCAACTCTGTATCACCCAACACTTAAAAAAAACAAATGAACTATGTTTTATTGTGTAATGTTGTGCACATGGATGTTATTAGCTGAATTTACAAAACTTCAGAAAAAAAAATTGAAACTCAAATATAACTATTGTACAAACTCCATTGAATTGGAGCGATTGTCCTTCTTCTCAGTTTTGAGATAGGTAGGGCTTCAGGTGAGTTCCATTCACCCATCCTGGTAGTAGCACACCATCTAGTTGCGCGATTCTGACTACTCCTGATGGTCGGATCTTCACAACTATGAAGGGTCCCAACTAGTGCATACACAGCTTGCCAGGATGGTTCTGGTATTGGTTGTCGTAGAGTAACACCTTGTTCCCTTGTATAAATACCTTGGTTTTAATGTGGTGGTCATGCCAAGATTTCTATCTTGCCTTTTCAACCGACTGATGGAAGTCTTTCAAAAATCTGGTTTCTTCAAGTTCTTGTAGCTCCGCAAGTCTCTACGCCATTGATTCTTCGTCTGTCATATGTGTGGTTTGTGCAATATACAGGCTTGGGGTGATGAACTCTATGGGAACCACTGCCTATTTTCCGTAAACCAACTAGAACTGTGTGTATCTGTGGATTTTCTTTGTGGTTCTCATGTAGGCCCATAGTACCACTGGAACTCTATCATCCCATTCCTCTCAGTTTGCGCAATAGACTTTTGTTAGTCCCTTTTCCAGGATTTTGTTGAAGGATTCAACTATTTCGATGGCTTGTGGGTGGTATGGACTGCTCTTGTGATGTTGAATCAAACATTTTGCGGTAAGTGTTGCTATAGTGTTGCTAATGAAGTGAGCTCCCTGATCGTTGGTTAGGCTCCTAGGACATCCGAAGAAAGTAATGATATTCTCAAAAATGAACCTGGCGACTGTATCCATCGAACAGTCTTGTACCGCTATTGCCTCTTCCCAGCGAGTAAGGTAGTCAGTTGCGGTAAGGATGTACCTTGCCTTAGAATGTTTAGATATGGGGTTTATTGGCCCAATGAAGTCAACTTCCCATTTCTCAAATGCCTGTAGAGCTCTAATTGGTTGTAGTGGTAATTTATCTTGGCGTGACGGCTTGCCCACCCGTTGACAAACATCACATGATATAGCGTATGCTTTTTCTTCTTTGAAAAGTGTTTCCTACCAAAGTCCTGCCTGTAGAACTTTTTGTGTCGTTGCCTTTCCTCCTATGTGTCCTCTTACAATTTTGTTATGGCATTCCCAGAGTATATCCTGCCTTTCATGATCTAGGACACATCATCTGAGGATGTTGTCTAGCCCTAGTTTATACAATTTCCCAGCAATCCCCTGATGATATGTTGCTCTAACAACCATATGGCGTTTCTGGGTTGCGGAATATGTTTCAGGGCATGCCCCTGTGCTGAGAAAGATTGTTATGTCCTCCAGGAATTCTGGTATGGCCTCGATCCTGAATAAATCTACATCTAGAAGCTGGTCATTGATTACTCCGTCGCTTTCTCCTGACTCTAGTCTGGATAGATGGTCGGGTTTGATGCTTCATCATCCTAGTTTAATGATGACTTCAAAGGAAAATTCTTGAAATAACAACAGCCATCTTCAAATTCTCCCTTCCAACACAGGTTTGTTAACTAGGTATTTTAGTGTTGAATGATCAGTAAAGAATTTAAAATGAGATCCTAATAGATAATGTCAAAATTTCTTTAAAGTGCAGATCATTGTTAATCCTTCCCATTCTGTCATTGTGTAGTTGTGCTCTGGTTGTGATAGCTTTCGACTCGGAAAGTAGATAGGGTGATCCATAGATCCATCTCTAGGTTGTGCTAAGATAGCTCCTAAGGAAATTCCTGAAGCATCTACATGGACATGAAATTCTTTATCCCAGTTTGGGAATATCAATATCGATGTTGTAATGAGATTCTCCTTAAGTGTCTCAAATTCTTTGTCACATTCGAGAGTCCATTGGAACATTTCAGCCTTTTTCAGGAGGTTTTCCAAAGATGCAGTAATGTTAGCATACCTCTGAATGAACCTACGATAGTAGCATGTATGTGCTAGTATGGAGCGCAACTATTTAATGATCGTAGGTGGCAGCATATTCATAATGACCGCAACTTTAGCTGGGTCTACCAATACTCCTTCTCGACAGACTATGTGGCCAAACAAATTTCCATGTGGCACACAGAAGATACACTTCCTGAGATTTAATGAGATTTGTAACTCTAGGCATCTGTCAAACCTTAGTCTTAGCAATGATACATGTTCCTTAAGCAGACTATATATTGTCTAATCATCCATATAGACTTCTACAAATTCGTGAATAAATTCCTTAAAGGCTGCTATCACAATCCTGGAGAAAACTACAGGGGCATTCTTTAAACCAAATGGCATCACATTATATGCAAATTATCCACATTCGGTGATGAAATTGGTATGTCTCTTGTCCTCTTCAGCAATCCTGACTTGATGGTACCCTGAAAATTTGTTTGTAAACGAGTATGCTTCCTTCCCCGCAACCTATTCTAGGACCTCATCGGTGAAGGGTGTTGGGAAAGGGTCATGCACACAGGCAGAGTTGAGGCTATTGTAGTCCACACAGACTCTAATGTCCTCAGTTTCTTTCTTCCTTTGAATGACTATCGGGCTGACCCATTTTTCTTCTTCTACTGGAAAAATGAGACCGGCTTCTAGAATTGTATTAATATCCTTCTTAACTTTCTCTTTTACTCTTGGGTTAATATGGTATGGCCTATGTCTGACAGGATTGGATCCCGATTTTAACTCTATCTTCATTTCTCCCATAACTCCTTTGATCCCCTTCAATTCTGAAAATTTCTTTGCGAACAAATCTTCGTATTCCTGCAGTAAACTTTATATGTCCTGGTCGGTTTGCTCGTCCCAGTAATCGCCCACCAAAGATATTTTGGGTTTCTCTTCGGTCCTTATGTTGAGTCTCTGCAGTTCTAATGGGTGATTTTAGGAGCTATCAGTCTGGCTAGGTATGGTGTTTTGGATTTCTTTGTTCCCCTCGATCTCTTTGATGGCTAGGTTTCTTAGTTCTTCTAATTCGTCTAGGCTTTCTAAAGCTTTTCTAATATGATAGCATTCTATGGGATTTTCAATCAAGGGTAAGTGGAGTTTAGTCTGAAGTTCTTGGGTATGCTTGGGACACACTACAAAGTCTGATCTCTTATCATGATTGGCTGTAAAAATAAGTTCTCTAATCTTTTGCAGGACTAGTTCAAGCTCAGGGTACTTACTTGTAAAGGAGAAGTCTTTGCAAAATTGAGCTGCCAGTGTTTGTCAATCACTGGTATGTCTTCTGGTTTCCTCATGTATGAACCAATATTTAGGGATTGGGCCTAGAGAGTGGGGAAATTCCTAAATCCATAGGTGAGAGGGTATCTTCGCAGCCTGCCACAGTGTCATGCATTGTGGAATGTGTATTCTAGGGTCTAATTCTCCGTTGAATGGTTGTGCAATTTGGAGATCCATCTGCATTTCTGATTCCAGCTTCTCTTTGTGCCCAAACCTATACTAGATATCTTGCTTCACCTCATCCCAAGTTCTAAGTGCAACTTTATGCATGGCCCACCATTTGGCAAGGGTGTTCTGAAAAGCTGTGAGATCGGAAGAGCGGGGTGTTCTGAAAAGCTATATCTAGTACCAAGATTCTTTGATCTTCTCCCACAGTTTCTTCCATATATTGCAAAAAGTTGTCTAGATCTGCGGTGTCATTGTATACTGGGTGTCTCCTAACCTCGATCCCAATCCATCTGATCATTCTGACAGTTGCACATATTCTTGAGAATATTTAATACGAACCTTGTTGCCAACTATCAAAAGCCAGTTCTAAATCTTCGTCTGTTGACTATATACTTCACCAGCTTACTGATCCATCCGCAATTGGGTTTATATAACAGTTTCTTGTCCCAGTTTTTACAGTGTACAACTGGTCTAGGTCTTCTCCTTCCATTTTATTGTTTGTTGGTTATGTGTACCTGGGTCCTATATATGGTTCCAAAGGTTGAACTACCTTGATTCCCTTAGCTTCAAAAGTCATGGTGTATTTATTTAAGTCAATTACTGCATAGTTTTCATAGGCCCAATCGATGCTAAGTAGCACAGAGTAGGGGTCCTTGTCTCCCATGATCTCAATGAATTCAAAGTTAGCCATTGTTTTTACTCCTACTACATCGATTTCCACATTCTCTAGTCTTCCTATGGGAAAGATATAATATTGGTTTTCCATTCTTAATTGAATTGGGGAATATGTCAGTCTTGGTTTTCCTAAGGCTTCCTAGGTCTTTATTGGTTTTCCATTCTTAACTGAATTGGGGAATATGTCAGTCTTGGTTTGCCTAACACTTCCCAGGTATTCTTGGGCAGAATGTTCACATCTGACCCTAGGTCCAACATGATGTCTTTAATTTTGAAGTCATCTAACTGGGCTACCAGTCAGAATTATTTTCCAGTTCTTACTTTTCATCGTTGAACTCTCTGAGTACTCTTCTCAGGAAGGTTAACTTGAATCCTTGCTTTTGAGGTTTCTTCATTACCTAGGAATAGGTACAGTGCATTGCACAACTTCTCTGTCAGTTGATCGTTCCCCAAAATGTCAAAGAATAATTGAAACTAGAGGTCAATTGCATTTTGAGGTTGCTCAGGTTGTCTTGGTATGCCTACAGGGTTTCTGGGTGCAGGGGGTGAAGTAGGAACTTGTGCCACTTTAGGGTATACAACCGGATGAGGGGGGTTCTCTTGCATTTTATGATTAGGAATATTCTGGAATACTTCTATGGCATATTTAAAGAACAATTTTTTCTTTATGGGGTCATACCTGTCTTCTTTAGGTGTTTCTTTCTGAATTTGAGGTAGAGTATCATCATCAACTCCTATCTTTGCTCCTCCTTGAGTGACAATGTTAAGGTTTGGAAATTATCCCTTAGAAATCCTCTTGATCTCTGAATTAATGAGATTAGTTCCTCTTTGTCATGCTCGATCCTCCCACTTTGCGATTAGCTCTGGGCATTATTTGGTTGTGTGTCCGTTGGATCTACAATGAGAGCACCATGGTCATCTTGGATGAGGGCAATCTCTAGCCAAGTGACCCTGTTCATCACGGTTGCAACATTTGTTTGATCCTCTTTCCCTAGCTATCCCTCCTCTGAAGTCTCCTCTAGCTCCACCTCCTTGACCTCTTCCTGGTCCCTGCGAGTTTTCATTCACCCTGAATGCTGTTCAGTCTAGCCTGTCTGCAAGAGAATCCAATGCTCTACATTGATTGGTAGTATGTGTGGTGGATGTGCAGAACTTGTAGTGTACTGTGTTTGGTACTGACGAATATTTTTTCATGATGGGGCATTGTCTTGGTCCATTCCCAAGGGTTCGACATATCTCACAATATTCCGCTGTTTGTGCTGCTTGGTCTCCTGGGAAAGCGTGATATGGGGTGGGATGATGGAATGGTGAGTTCATCAATACTTGCACAACTCCTCCCGTGGGTCCTGGTGGGGTTACATTCATACTCTAAGGAGGTCCCAACCCCCTTATTCATGGACATTCTTTCTCCAAATGACCTTCTGTATAGCATCCTATGCACCAAAACTGTGGTCGTCCTGATCTCGGTATCATCAGCTCTTGAATATTTTCTGTAAGTGTTGATATATGCCCTTGTAGTTGCGCTAAATTCGCATCTATTAGGGGTCAGGTTACTCTCAGGTTCTCAGGGTATCCCACCATGTCTTTGATATTCATTGATTGTTCCAAGGTGTCTATTAACATGGCTATCCGCTGTTGCATTATTGAAATCTGAGTTAGAGATAACAGTCCCTGAATGTACCACTCCCTTTGATGTTATTCATGGATTGGATGTGCCAACCTCCCTATGACATCTTTAAACTTTTGGCTGTACTCCCAGGCTGATTCACCTTCCCTCTGCTAGATCTCGTGCAACTCAGACAGAGCCTGTTGTTCTGACTGAGGTAGTTTGAACTGTTCTATGAACCTTGTTTGTACTTGGTCAAGTGTGAACGCTTGACCTTGTGTCTCTGACACTCCTGGTTCGATGATCTTCATGTACCACTTGAGAGTGCGACCTCTCAAGGTAGTCTGGAACTCGACCAACTTATTTGCATCCAGAGTCCCTTTGGATCTCCAGATTGCTTCGCACAAGAACCAGTGCTATTCAACGTCTTCATCTCCCTTACCCCAAAATTCTAGGTATCTAGCGATCGAACCTCCCATATGGCTGGCCATTGTTGATCCTGTTGTTTGTATCAATATGAACCCTAATGGTCCTGCTTGTGATCTACTAGGGGATCCCAATATCCTCCATGTAATCGCACTTCCAGGTTGTGACTGGTTAGTTAATTGTACTGGAACAAAACTTGCATGAGAAGGTAGTGTCAAACTTACTGCTTGTATAGAAAGCACTTGGGGTATGGGTGATTCGGGCTTGGTGTCACTGGCTTCAGGGTGGTTTTCTTTGATCTGGGGGGTCTCATTAGCTTCCATTGGGATGATCTCTTCGGTCGGATTCCCAATCTCTCCTGTTATTAGGGCTAAATCTTCTCTTTCTCCTCCAAGATTCATACCGGCTTCCTCCTCTCTTACATATGCATTTTTTCCTTCTCGTCCCTCCTCCTAGGGACTTCTTGTTGTCCTTGATTCTCTCTTGTTTAATCTTTGACTGGCCAGTCATTCCTATCTTCTCATCCTCTGCAATTCTTCCATCTGCCTTTCCTCTATTTCTCCCGATCCTCCTTCTCTCCTCAACTTTTCAGACCGTCTTGCAGCTTTCTTGATCTTGTCGCGCCACCACTTCTCAATTATGGTGAATCTCTTCAAGGCTTGCTCATCTCTTGAATCCATTTCTTGTTGTTTCCCCCCCATTTTTCAAAGAACCCTTCCCCTCTCTCATGCCATGACTCTCACCACGTCTTGCCCTACCCCAAGAGAGGGTGTTTACACTGCCATCTCAGTTGGGGACATAATCAACATCCCTTCCTCCACCAAGAAGGATTTAATCCATAGGGGGATCTCTCTTAAAATTCTTCCCCTTGTGCCTTTCTTGAAATTGTATTTTTCCTGCAAGAAGGACTGGTGGTTCTCAGCTGCAAATTCAATTATGTATCATTCTATCGTGGTAGTACCTAGAAATCTACGGCCCGCGTGACTGGGCAATCCAACCTCTGGAGTGTTGCTAACTTGTCGGTATCCCATGTGCAGATCTTCTTGACCCATCCATGGAACTCTGGAGCTTCTTGGAGCCTCTTGATCCAGTGAAAAAATTCTTCTAGGAATTTAACCCAGAAAATATCGTATTGGTCACTTGATCTTTCTGAGTAAAAGATCGCTTCCCGAGTAGTTCCCACCGATTGTCTTCTTAGTTCTGCTTCTTTCCATATGAAGGTGTTACAGTTTTTTTCCCACCATTGCGCAGTGCCATATCTATGGATCGGTGGTAGCATTCTTCCCAATGGTTCCCTTTTAATACGGGTCCCGACAATGGAACCATTTTGTTGGTGCGAATTTATTCAGACCAGGGTTCTTCTCAGGTTACCAACAAAAGACACCATGTATTCTAGAGCACTGGCATTTTCATCCCCTCTAAAGAGAAGAAGTCTCACCTGAAGTGCTACTGAGACTGATAGATAGGGAAGGGTATGGAGAAGACTAAGGAATATCCATAGAGCATTCAAAACTCATTCATGTTCTTGCACAATCAACATTATCAGATCGGAAACATCTAAATGAAAGAACCAGACCTACTTGCATTGCGAGCAGCAGTTAAACATAGAATTATTAATTAGAACTCATAAGCTATGCAAAAACATTGTAATGCATAAGCAAGCATGTAAAGACACATCAGATTTGAAAATTTATCCCTTCATCATATTATCCTAAAGATATTTCTTACATCACAGACTCAGAATTACATAGAAATGTTCAGTATAGACTCTTGGCTTCAGACCTCAGCCACAGAGTTCTGGTTTCCCAGCTGGAAAATCTCGTTCATTCCAGACTCTACTCTTCTCAATTTACAACAACTAGCAACCAACTAACTCCCAAAACCCTTGGGCGGTTCCAATAGACATGAACCAACCCAACCTAACCAACTGACCAACTCTTTTACAATTATATTATGTCCTATATATAGATGGGTTATGTCTTCTTTTTATGTTGCAACTGTTTGTTCCTTAGTTCGGGTTGCGTTGGCTTCCGCAAGTGTTTTCTGTTATTCTTCCTTCTAGCCTCTAATGGAGGTTGCGTGACTCATGCTTAATCAAAACTTGTGCAATTCTTTCTCAAAAATGAAGGGCCCAACAAGTTTGTCCTACATTCATCAACCCAAATGGCATTTTAGCATACATGAATGTGCCCCACGGAGTTGTGAAAGTTGTCTTCTCTCTATCTTCAGGAAAGATAGAGATCTAATTGTATCCAAAGAAACCATCGACCATAGACATCCTGGATGAACCCGTCACTCTTTCCAAGATGTGATCCATTTTCAGAAAAGGGTAGTTATCTTTCTTGGAGCTCTGGTTCAAATTCCTGAAATCGACACACAACCTAATTTCCCCATTATTCTTCCTTACAGGCATTAAATTAGCTACCCACTCTGAAAATATCAAAGGAATGATGATTTACCCACCCAATAGCTTCTTAACCTCCTTTTCCATAATCGGCAGCAGCATGGGATTTATTTGTCTGAGCTTCTTGAAAGGTTTGGCATCCTCTTTCAAATGGATTTTGTGTTCAATGATGTTGGTATCATATGCTCTCAAATCCTCTTATGTCCAAGAAAAAACATCAGTGAACTCCTTCAAGAGTATGATATACTCAACCCTTTATCCCTTTGACAAGCTGCTAGACAATTTGACCAATTTGGGATCCTCCTCAGTTCCTAGATTGCATTCAGTCACACCAGCCTCTTCAGTTGATCCTTCAATCTTTACAGCAACATCATTTCTGTTAGACAATCTCTCCAAAGGGACTAGCCCCTTTTGAATATGGTTTCTAGGAAACTAAACAATATGATGGTTAGAAATCTTATTCATAAAAACATCAGCATGAGGGCTTTCTTCAGACTCATGATCCTGATCAATATGCATATCATAAAATTCATCCATAGTCTCAAGGAACTTCTTAATCTCAATATCATCCTTGAAGACCTTCCAATGTTTGACATTGTCAGGGATAGAGGGTATGTATTTTATCTCCGCCTCATACTTGAGTTTCGGGAGAAAAAGGACTTTGAAATTACTTGCTAAGACCCCCAAGGAATCTGCCACAGAGTTCTCCTCTCTTGGAACAAATGAAATATTAAAAGCCAAGAAGAAAATGTCAATCATATCCCATACTTCATTTATATAGGCCCTTAACCTCAGGTGCCTAGCTTGATACAGATTTATAACCTGATGAACAATTACCTCAGTGTCTCCAAACACTACTAGCTCCTCAATTTTCATGTCTTTGGCAGCTCTCATTCTCAGCTGCAAATTCGATTATGTATCCTTCTATCGTGGTGCTAACCCATAAATCCACAACTCGTGTGACTGGGTAATCCAGCCTATGGAGTGATTCTAACTTGTCGGTATCCCATGCACAGATATTCTTGACCTATCCCTGGAACTCTGGAGCTTCTTGGAGTCTCTTGATCCAGTGAAAAAATTCTTCTAGGAATTTAACCCATAAAATCTTGTACTAGTCACTTGATCTTTCCGAGTAAAAGATTGCTTCCCTAGTAGTTCGCATTGATTTTATTCTTAGTTCCTCTTCTTTCCATGTGAAGGCATCATAGTTTCTTTCCCACCATTGATCGATGCCAGATCTATGGATCGATGGTAGCATTCTTCCTACAGGTTCTTGTTTTACACGGGTCCTGACAACGTAACCATTTCGTTGGCACTGATTTGATCAGACTAGAGTTCTTCTCAGGTTACCAACAAAAGGTACTATGTAGTATAGAGCGCTGGAATTTTCATCTCCTCTGAAGAGAAGAAGTCTCACCCAAAGCGTTGCTGAGACAGAAAGATAGGGAAGGGTAGGGAAAATACCAAAGAGAATCCATAGAT
>CBVK0101198511.1:0-11009 GCA_900067695.1 Picea abies | reverse complement strand
AATTTGAATATTTTTACAAAAATATCGCCAAACATTTATAGTTGGCATACAAAGGATTAGCAAGATTCGCCAAGGTTTCTACATTTTAAAATAAATTTCCATCTTTAAAATCATCCCTGCTTAAAAGTACTAAAGTTGGGGGAAATTAAAACCAGTTATCCTAAGTTCCTTTGAGGAGAGGAACAAACTATAAGTAGAGATGAGAGTGCTCCTGGAGAGCCAAGTATAAAGAAGTATGCATGAATATTTATGTGGGAATTTACACCTTTGTTGGGGCTCATGAACCATTCTATCCACCTTTCGAAGTAGTTCACTCTCACCATTACATCTCTCTCACGATTTTGCAGGCTCACCATTCTCACCCTTTTTCCTTTCTCGCTCTGAACATTTTGATGAGGTTGGACATTTAGTTTCCTATTAGTTCCTCCTTGGCATGATGGTAATCCCTTGTGCAGTTCACACACACACTGAACAAGTACACAAGAAGAGTCATTTTCTCCTTTATGAACCTTTGTAAATTGTTGATTCATCCCCTGGCCTTACCCGATTTTTGATGGTTGTGGATTAAAGAGGCAGGCTGTCATACCCATGGTTGAAGAAGAAGGTTTTTGGGCCTATTAGAAACTCTCTCCAGGTGAGAGAGTTTTCTAGGAAGTGATTTATTCTGGATGGAGTCCGGTAATATCTATGGAGCTCAGAGACTTCCTGATCTGGCTTCTTGTTGAATCCTTAGAAAGGAGGTGGTGTAGCCCATGGAATCTCGAATAATGAAGGTGCATATTACCGGGGTGGGACAGGCATTTGGGGAATGAGATTCCGTGAGTAGTGGGTGTAAGTAGTCTCCTTGGAGAGAATCCTTCCAGTTGTAGTGTGCATTTTCCCATAGCCTCAACCTAGGTCTAGTATTCCTTTTCCCTAGGTGGAGTTTAGTCCCAGCTCAGGGGTGACCCACTACTAAGCATGATGAGTAGTGTGGTATAAGGCTCAGAGGTTCGTGGAAGGTATGCATGCATTTAGTGGTCATCTATTGAAAGATAAGTACCAAATATTTGTTCTCTGTTGATTGTATGTGGTGTAACTGTACATGTTTTATAACTTGATGATTAATACTTAGATAAATCATATATGTTGTATGTGTAGGCTTACTGTTATTTCCACATGAATAAGTGGCATGAACAAAATGCTATAATTGTTAATATGAGATAGATATGTATGCATATAAATTCATAAAAATGGTATTAGATCATAAAGGTTATTCAGTGGCATGGCATGGCCTGTTGATTTAGGGTCGTGGATGTCACAAATTGGTATCAGAGCTAAGAGATATATCCAAGAAGTGGGAATTACAAAGTTCCCCTCTTTTATGATACAAATTACTTGGCATGGATAATAGAAATGAAAGGGTTTTTGAAGGAAAAATGAAAAGGTATTTGGAATGTAGCCATTGGTGGATCAGTTCCCTTGAATAATAAGTCAAATTTTGCAGCACAAAAGGAAGCAAAGAATAATTATGCATTATCTCTCAATACCATTTTCAATGGAATCTCAAGTCTATCAAAGAAAGGATGGGAGAATGCACTTTCACCAAGGATATGTGGCTGAAGTTAGAGAAGGTATATTAAGACGTTGACGACAATTCCATCAAGGACAATGAAGGTAAATACTCTCCAAAATATTATCATTACAATACTCCTAGTGAATTTGAATGTTCTCTTACTAATGAAGAAGAAGATATAGAAGAAGTTTGTATAGAATTTGCAAATTATGAAGAAGAATATTTGTTGAAACTTAAAGATAAAGTTTTATCTCATTTTGATGATGTTAGCTATGAAATAGGATATATTTCAACCTCTTTTAAGTATCTTGAAAAATACACTAAGGAAATCCTATAAAAACATCGTAAGCATATCATGGAACTAAAGCAAATGCTCAAAAAAGAAGAAATAAAAAAGACTTAATTAAAAGAAAAAGAAGAAGAGATCAAAAGATTAAAGAATTAAATAGAAGAAATGAAGAAGGTAGATGATGACCTTATAAAATGTCTTTCAATTAATGTCAATCTTTATATCAAAATTGAAGAAGCCAAAAGAATAGAGGAACTATTGAATAACCAAGTAAATAAAAAGGAATAGTCATTCCATAACTTGGAAAATGAAGTTGTTGATATTAGAAATAAAGTACATAAGTCAAACACTCACAAAAAGTTCATGAACAACTCAACAATCTTGGATGAGATCCTAGATAGTCAAATATATCCAAATGATAAATCAGGTCTTGGATACAACAAGGAAGCTACACATCTTGAAGCTATCACTTCTAAGAAGAATGAGGTAAGTACTTCACTCTCAAAGGGTGAAAGCAATGTTGTAGTTCAACCATCTACACAAAGAAAGGAAACTTTCAAAAGAACAAAGAAAGGAAAACATCAAGAAGCCATCTTTACACCTCAAAGCAAATTTAGAAGAGAGACACCTTCAAGGTGGACACCAAAGAAAAGGTATGAAATTTTTTTCATGGTCACTGCTACTCATGTAATGAATATGGTCACAAAGATTTGGATTGTAGACATTATGAAAGGAAAGATAATGTAAGGTTTCATAACACCTATATGTGGGATCATATCGTCCAAAGATAGTAAAAAAGGTGACTCCCAAGAGTAGGCAAGGCTCAATGATCGAGGGGTATCCCAAAAAAGGTGACATTCATGATTTTTCTTGTGAATATCCTCTGAGTTCTTTTGTTCCTATGTTTTCGGGATAAGAGATGAAGACCAATGGATATGGGGTGCAAGGATTCATCAGAAAAAAAATTTCCTTATATGAGCGCTAGGGTGGTCGATATGATTTGGGTCCTACGCCTCCACAGAAGCGCAAAAGAGAAGTGAGATCTTGTGGGAGTTGCATAACATTATTGGTGGGTAAGGATATCAAAGCTAACAAAACACTTAATCTTAAGGGTTTTTCTTTGGTTGGGAAGTTTTGTTTTTAGTATTTTTTTAGTAAGTTCTATTTCTTAGTGTATGGATTTGTTCTGGAGGCCTGAGCTGGGGTATGTTCTAGTTTTTCATTTGTTATCTTGTGGGTGGTTGAGTTTTGTTTTTAGTATCAAAGAGGATGCCTCGATGATTTTGGATGAAGTATAGTAATTTGATCGGCATATGTTATGCGAAAAATTATGACACCCTCTTTTTTATGCCAAGGAAGAGGTGTTTTCCATCTTACCAACATCTAAAAAGTTTTCTAACTTTTCATTGGAATTATGGAAGAATGATGGTTTATAGGATATTGGGGAGGCATTGGGTACTTTTATTACATTTGATAAAAGTTATAAATACATTATTCATTCTTCTGTGGCACAATTATTGGTGGATTTATATCCAAGGTAGAGGTTATGTGAATCTTTGAATATGGTGTGGGGTGATAGGACATTTACCTAGAATTTGGACTATTTAAATGTCTCCTTTTGTTGCTCTCGTTGTCACAAATTCATTGATGTAATGGTGGAACGTGTGCTTGAATTTTAGAAAACAATTCACGGTGACTCTATCTTGGATGTGAAGGTTCATGTGGGTAGTTTGGAGGCTTGTTAGGAAGTGTTTCCTCCACCTCTAGTCAACTTGTATTTTAATAATGAATATAAGAGGTCACAACCCATGGGACAAGCTTCATATCAGGATGTGGAGGTTTCTAATTTTCAAGTTGGAGAGGTTCTAGTCTCCATCGATGTAGTGAAGCTGTAAAAGGATGAGGATAGAGAGAAACCATTCTTTGTTGCATATGAATTTGAAATGTCAACATCTCAGTGGCAAAATGTTGAATCCATTTGGGAAAAAAGTGCTACTTCAAACGAAAATTCTAGTAAGTATAGGAGTTATGCTGTCCCTCCCCTATCTTTTTTTCTTTCACTTAGTGGGCCTTCCTTCATCAGGTAGTTGAATGTGTCCTATCCTTTTCTCCCTGGTGGTTTTGTTCCACCTATGGATAGTATTATGGTTTAGTCTGAGAGATTAACTACATTCAATCTCGGAAAGGACTTGGACAATTCCTCTTGTTGGGTGTTGAGTGCTCAAATTTATTCTTCTTCAATTTTTATGTCAAGTTCATTAGTTCGACATCCTTATATGATTGGATCCATGGAGCCCTCTCAGGCACCCTTTTACCTAGGTGGTTTATGGATTGATGTTACTAAATATTTTAGTCCTGGTTGGGATGATTTCAAGTTGACAATGAAGCACGACCAAGAGAGAGCCTCTCATGAGGTTTCATAGGGAAGGAAGTGTCCCATTTAAGGAATTCTTGGAGATGGTAAAACCCTTTTAGGTGGGCCTCGATGAATTTTTGTTGGATTAATATCTAGGGTCTAGGAGGGAGGGCCAAAAAAAAATCCATTTAGCATATTGTTGATATATATCATCCAAATATTTTTATTATTCAAGATTCCATGGGGGGTTGTGAGTCTTTAATTCTCGAGCTGGTAAAAAATTTTCCTGGGTGGGAATTTGTTGGGGTGGAATCTACTAGTCACTTAGGTGGAATAATCACATGTTGGTCCTCAAATTGTAAGTTATTAAACTCTTTTTCTACTTGCTCAGGTATTATGACAAAAATATTTAACTTGGAGCTAGATTGTAGCCTTTTGGTACTCAATTTATATGGTCCTTTTGATGGTAAGGATGTGTTTTGTTTCAAGATATTTTGGATGTAGTGTTTGAAGGTGGATTCACTTATCATTGGTGGAGATCTCAATTTTATGGTCAGCGGGTCTAAAATTTGGGGATCCAAGTCCCATGAAGATAATTTGGTCTATTTCTTCATCGAAAGTTTTGAATGACAAAGTAGTTTGATGTGGAACCAACAAAGTTTAGGCCAACTTGGAATAACAATAGATTTGGGGAGGATGTCATTGCAAAGCACCTAGATCATTTCTTGATTAACCATAATATTATTGAGACAACAGGTATGTATAGATCGTGAGTTGGAAAAACTCGTGGTTCTGATCATTTTCTTATTTTCTTAGATTTGGTTCACCCTGATGAGAAGCTAGGTTCACCATTTAAGTTCAATTCTTCTTGGATAATCTTGGAGTTCCAATTCCTAGTCAAGAGTAATTGATGTCAATTTCAGAGGGGTGTCAATTTGTCTCCTAGTATTCACTTTGTATCTCATTTAAAGATACTAAAGGGACTAGTCTCATCATGGACTATAGAGAGAAGAAGTTCTATGGATCATGCTCTTAGGACTATTGAGGAGAAGATGGGAAGCATTTATGGTTCTATTCAATATGGACAGTGGGTACTAGGATATTTTGGAAGAATGTAGGATTCTTGAATCCCTTCATCATTCCTTACTTTTGGAATAGGAGAAAACATGGCATCTCAAAAGCCACACCCTATCAGTAGATGTAGGTAACTAGAATTATAAATTTCTTCCAGAATTTTTCCAACCATAGTACAAACAATAATACTATTTGAGATCTTCAGGATTTGTAAGGAAATTATGTTTGTGGTTTTTAGAACTTGATGGCTCTAAAGGTTTATGATTTTAATGGACTATTTAATGAGTTTAGACTAGATCAAGGTGGAGTCTATTCTAAAAAAAGTTACTTTCTTTCCAGAGCTTATATTGGATGAGGATAATGGTGAATTATATAGAGAGGTTTATTTAGAATAATTGTGGGGGTTTTTATCCACTTTTAAAAAAGAAAAAAGTCTCAGGCCGAATGGTTGGACTATAGATCTCTTTGATAATTTTTTTGACTGTCTCGGTGATGATTTTGTTCAAGTGGTTCAAGAGGTGCATACTTCATGTAATATCCTTCTTTTTATCGATCTCACTTTTGTTGATGTCATTCTGAAGTCATATCTCCCTATTTTAATGATTTTCGGCCTATTTCACTTTGCAACTATCTCTACAAGATTATTGAAAACATTATTGCACCTTGCCTTAAACCTATTCACTCTTCAATATCAACAGAACAATTTTGATTTTTGAAAGATTCGTTGATACATGAAGCCATAGGCTTAGGACAAGAACGTATTCATTCTATCAAATTAAATAATTGTCAGTGCTCTGTGGTCAAGATTGATCTCTCCAAAGCCTATGATAGGGTTTCTTGGATTTATCTTCATCTTCTCCTTTTGCATGTGGGTTTTGATTTATCCATATTTAAGTGGATTATGAGCTCTGTCACTACCATTTCTTGTGTTGTTCTAATCAGTGGGGAAGGCTCTCCTTTCTTTCATTCGGGTTGTGGACTTCACCAGGTTTGTACTTTATCACCCTATCTATTTCTATTGGTGGTGGATGGCTTTAGCCATGCTTTGGGCAAAGCAAAAAGAGTTAATGGTTTTCCCAGGGTTTGATTAGGGTGATCGGTAAACATTAATCACTTATTGTTTGTAAATGATATTCTTATTTTTTTCTCTTCTGCAGAACATATCATTGTCATATTTAAGGATTATCTCAATCTTTTTAGTTAAACCACATGTATTATTATTAATGAGGAGAAATATTACATCTACCTGGTGGATGTTTAGGGTCCTCACCATCTCTTATTTGACTCTCTACTTAAATTGTTTATTCATGCAATGGGGTGCGGTTTCAAGTATATTGGTTTTAATATTAAGACAAATAAATATGGGTCAGATGATTAGAAGTGGTTGGTGGCCCAGGTTGAGAGAAGAATCCATTTATGGAGTAATATATGGATCTATCGGGGAGGCATGATTATGTTAATCAAATAAGTGATTGAAGAAATACCTTTATATTGGAACTTGTTAGCTAATATCCTGAAAGGGATTTTGGCTCAAATATGTAAAATGTTTTTTAATTTGTTGTGTAAAGGTAGCTCTGATCATCTTAGGTCTCATATGGTCAATTGGAAAGGTATTTCTTCTTAGAAAATTGTAGGTGGTTGGAGCCTTAAATACTTAGTGTCATTTTGGGCATGTGCTAGTGGAGTAATATTTGTGGGTGTTTTTGTCTAGTGATAGTTTATGGAGGAGCATATTGATAACCAAATATATTGAGCCTAGATCAATTTAAGATTGGATCCAACAACATAGAAAACCTATCACAAATGTCTCAAGTCAATGGAGGGTGCTCATAAATGATTTTCCTTTGATCAATCGATTCCTTGCTTAGAAAGTAGGCTCTGAAAGGTAGGCTTGGAGGAATTGACTCTATAGTCAGTTTTGAGGACCAGTATTTCCTTCCAAGTCCGTTAGTGGATAACTTGCGAGAGATAAGGATATGTACTCTCAATTGTATTGGAAATCCTATCCTTTCTTCCATGTGGAAACAATATTGGCGTTTAGCGGTGGATATTGGTTTGTAAAATAATTGGTTAGAGGAATTGATATATTATACAATTTCTCTCAAACTATCTCATGTGCATTTATTGGAGGTAGAGGATGGGTTAGTTGGGAATTTCCTGAATTCGGGAGGAATATATTCGATGAAATTGGGTTAAAAATCATTGTCACATGGTGATGGCAGTGAAATATGTTGGTGGTTTAAACCTTTGTGTCTTTTGAAAGGGTCGTTAAAGGTAAATTCACTTTTCTGGCTTATTCTTCAAAATCAAGCATAAAGAACCGGTCTAGATCCATATTAACTCTGGATCTATTATTCATGGAGAGGGATCAAATCCATTATGTGAAAATGTTTTTTAAATTGATAAAACATTGAGAAAAGGTTTACACCTCAAGGTATTTGGTCCCCCTTGGTGCATGATAAACCCAAAGTTAAAATGGATTTACATTGGTTTATTTATATTCTAAATCACACTATGTGTTTCATGGAGAATGCATGATTTTAGGGGAAATATTAGTACATCTAAATTCCATGAGGATGAGAGACATTTCCATCCCCACCATTTACTATTTCCACAATTCATTTCAGGTAGGTTTACCCATCCATTTGTTTTTAGTATATCTATTAAATTATTTAAATTATAAAATTATAAAAAGTATTTTATTCTTCTTCAAATGAACACATAAATTATATTATCATTGAGCATGCACATGAATAGAACCCGAATGCACCATCACTCAATGAAAGGTTTTTGAACCCTAACCTCCAACCACCAAGAATAGATTCAAACGTTGAAATGGGAAATGGCCTTGACTAACTGAGAAACTTAATTGTGTCTTCTAGAAACACTATAGGGTCCTCACACATTTCATTCTCTACATCACTTCAAACCATTGTATTTTCCATCACTAATGTTTGAGAAAAATTATTTGATATTTCTGAATATAGAGATTGCATGTTTGAATTCTATAGGATGGGGTTATATAGAAACCAAATGAGAGATTTACAAATTTAAACGAAAGAACTACTTGATCTCATTTATTGATCCCAAAATTGGTTTACACCATCCTATGTGTTGAAGGGTCTAGATACCCAATGGTCAAAAGTAGGGATTAAACCCAAGGATGAGGCCCAATTGGACTCCTCCCTATTTGGTATGGAATAATCCTCCAAGTTAATGGTCTGGTAATCATTATATGGAATTCTAAAGTTGTTTCATTTTGTTCTTTCCATTCTCTTTATTGTTTTATAATTTTATTTATTAGCTACAAAAAAGAAGTAAGCTAAGGGGTTTAAATAAGTATATGCTAAGGGTAACCTATAGAAATAGTTAATGAAAACTATAGGAGGATTTAGGTTCTTGGAGAAACAATTCCACTAGTATTACTCATTAGATAATATCTAGGAAACAATAACTGAATAATAGTAGGAAGAGATAACATTTAACTACGAGACATTCAGAAATAATTCCACAATTTCCCAGGTGACGGTAGAAAAGAAATTAACTAATAAAGAAAATAACAATTTACTAATAAGAATTAATAATTCATTCAATAACATAAGATAATTTAAGAGAAATTGAATTTATTACTAGCTAATTGTGATATTTAAATGTAAGATACCTAATCCTTAGGGATTGAGGTACATTGTAAATATCCTTGTTAATATTAATCTAGGAGAAATATGAAGAGTCATAGCCGAATAGGAAGAGTCATCCATATCTCTTGCAATATGAAACCAAATATCACCTCCTCTTGTATATATGCGTGATGGGATTTAATGAAATAATCATCCATTGAGTTACTCATTCTCTTTGCCCATATCTAGCCTAAGAGTGGTATCAGAGCTAGTTCTAACTCTATGATCCTCTCCTCCCCTCAGATGTGCAAAAGCTTCCCTCTACATGATTGCTTCTCTGGTTATTTCCTCTATCATTACTATGTTGTTTCTTCTTCCCTCATATCTACGTAGGTGGTAGTTTTTATTTCAAGGTGAATTCATTCCAAGGTGCCCTATACTTTATAGAAATCACTCAAAATTTCCCTCAAGAGCATGTCATTTCCTCGGGGAATGGAGAAATAGGTGTAGAAGCCAATCTCACATCCAACAAAGCCATATCTAGGAGGAACAACTCCAATCATGGTAGTATTGTATAGAACCTAATCATAGTATGAGAAGGTGTCGTTAGGAATCAATTTCACCTCAGAAGCTACCATATGATTCTATAATGAATATCTCAGTCCCTTAGCCACAACTTGAGATCGAAAGTGGATCCATTTCCATCCAAGAAGGGTTCAAGAGTGAAATTGAGATCTCTCTTAGGGCCCATGTGAGGGTATCTAATAATGTGAGAAGTCGTTACTTTAGGGATTGAAATTTCCTAACTTCCCTTGAAGGAAAATGTGATGCAAACTAGAGAAGGAGAGAATAAAAATTTATGTTAGTAACGTTAGTATCCCATTTATTTGGGAAACATAGTGAAAAACAAGTCTTTCAAACACCTATCTCATTGTAAGCAGAAGTCTCCTAGAAAATTTGCTTCATAGATTTCTTCAAATGAATAATAAGATCCACATTTACTTTAGTGTTGTTTATCTTCAAAATTATCATCATCGTCATGTTTTTCCTCCATATGGGGTTCCAAAAGATGTAGGTACAACATTAAAAGAGCACTTAACATTGCCATTCCAAGTGTCTTCAGGCTAATTATAGAGAAAAGTGGCTTCAATTCAATATTATAATTTTTGACACTAGATGCATAATCATAAGTGGGATCCCTATAAGAATTTCTCTAACATTGCATGCAACCATAGAATTCAAAATATAAATCTATGGATTAAGTCATTTTTTTCATAAACATTTCATGCATTTGATGATGGGCTATTGAGGTTGCAAGTGAACATGATGGATTGTTAATGAAGAGAGAATAATAGGGTGGTTGACACACCTATAGGGATATGAAATAAAAATCCAATGATCTCTTCCATGTTGAGCACATGATAAATAATCAAAATGGCTCCTCCATACCAAAAGAACCTGCATTTAGTAAGTCAACCCCTTATTTTGGGTCAATAGGTGATCCTATCTTTAGGGATTATAATAATCTATATTTTACGGATTCAAGTAATCCTTACTTTTGTTTTGGAAGCACTTCCTTTGATGTACATCATACCAGTAGAAAGAGAGGACATGGAAATAAGAAGATCGATGGCAAGGGGTGGGCATAATCCCTGTGAGAAATATGGTGTTCAGTGTGTCCATTGTGGGAAGAATAGACACGAAGAAAAGACATGTATAATCCCATTGGAGAATATCAAAGAGAAGAAGGAGAAGAAGGAAGAAAAAGGGAAAGCATCAGATCTGGCGAAAGGAAAAGAACTTAAATATGCTCATTATGTTGTTGCCCTTTGTAATATTGGAGAAACTAAAGATTTTCTTAACACTTCATTTGATTCTTGGAGAGATGTATTTTTACTTGAGACAAGTGAGACATGCCACATGACATTTTGGAGATACTTCTTTGAATATTTCAATGAAAATGTAGATGGTATAGTCTTGCAGATAAATCAACTCTCAAACCTTTAGGAATTTGCATCGTCGAGCTTAAATTTCTTAGAATCCAATATTTTGTTCTACATTATGTGCTCTATATTATTGAGATATGAGCAAATTTTCTATCTCTTGTTCATATTCGAC
>CBVK0101198476.1:0-20226 GCA_900067695.1 Picea abies | reverse complement strand
ATAACACGCTATATCACGACACTTGCCAATTGAGCTGCCCCATGGGGGCTAAAGGTATGCGGGCTTGGCCTAGTTAAGATTTCTGCAGCTAGACCACGTCCTTGCTCGGGTTTTGAGCACAAGACCTGACCTTCGTTGCAAGAACGACTTTACCATCCAGCCGCCTCCGCTGACCTTGGTTTAAATGATCTTGATAGAGGATAATAATGGAGTTTTTTTTTTAATAAAAGAACTATACTTGATTTCTAATGTTATATTATCATGACAAAGCATGGGTTCTCTAGACCTTTGCTACTATGGTTATGCACCTTGTTTGAATTTCATATATGGTTTCACATTGGGTTATGTTCCTAGCACATTGTTATTTAAAGAAGTTGTTATTACCAAGGGGTGGCGCACTATGCAAAAGTGATATGGAAATGGATATGAGGTTGATTAATTGTTTAGTGCTATCGTGAATCAACTTGGCTCGTACGTTGAATTGAATGTGTTTGGAAGTGGGAAGCAGCATGCATTTACTGCACGTCATTCAAAATCCCCTCAAGCCCATCACCCTAGTAATTCTTTCATTTTGGTTTTGTCTCTGGTGGTTGTTTGTTCCTCTTTGTTCAGTTGTAAAGGAGATATGCAGTCTTTGTTTTTCCTCACGTAGGATTTTTCCAGGTATGGGTTTATTAGTCTTCCATCCATGATGGTTACTCTTCCCTTTGAATCAACTTTTGGCTCTGGAATGCTCATGCTCCATGTGTTTCTTTAGTTGTTATGAGATATTTGAACTATGTATTGGTATTTGTGTCTGTGGTTTCTTATGGTGATTATTCTGGATTGTTGGCACTTTAAAAAAGAAATGGTTGTGCTCTCATTGCTGTGTGTAATATTTGCATGGGTTTATTGGATAAAAATTTACAGTGGAGCCTTCTCAGTTATGGTTTAGGTTTTGGGTCTGGAATATCAGTTGAAATTGAGTATTATGGCTTTCCAAATCTCTGAGCTTTGCGCATACCCTACTTATAGACTATCATAACAGGTCTTTATGTTTAATTTTCTCACTCCGTGTCTGTCTCCGTGGCTAGTATTTTCAACCCTGTGGGTTGCAATGTGAACTGATGAAAGATTAAAATATTTGTTCCTTGTCTTGGAAAAACTATGAGTTGTTAGCCACCTTGCATTGCCCTCACTGACACAGTTTCCTGGAGAAAATTGCACAGTATGAGTTTAACATCACCCAGAAGTTGATAGATGCATTATGTATTCTTTCTGGTCAGGCACAGGTTTGTGCTTAGTCGCTCATTTTATAGTGTTGATTAAAGGGATTGGCTTCATTTCATTTTCCTATTTGAATTGACAGTCTGTCATTTTGGTAATCCTTACAGTCGAGAGTATTGTTACATGTTATGGTGCTATGGTAAATTGTAAAAGGCATGAGTTGTCTTCGTTATTTGAAGTCTTAACCCTCTGGTCGAACTGCTTGTTCTTACCTTCCACTTGTTTTAAACCCTAAATATGATATTGATATCATTTTACTCCAGTTGATGGTTGATGGAGCAATGTGTGTGCTTGGTTGCTTGGGCACAATTTTGGTTGTGTCCCTCATTTGGAAATTCTAGAAGAAGTCTTTACACACTGATTTGTTTGAATCTTGGGCTCACAATATTGAATGTTATTTGGTTCAATCGTTATTTTGTCTATATAAAGGGGTCACCTGTGTGCGAATTGTTTGAGGCCCGATTAAGAGTTATAACTTCCAGTGGATTGTTTTGGACAGTGTTTAAATAATTGATGGAAACAAATGGGTATAATAATTTGCATGTTCTTATTGGTTTAAAGATTAAATATTGATTTAATGGTTGTGGCTCAAAGGGTTATTGTGGTTTCTCATATCGATTGCAATGCTTTTCATAATGACTGTCATGTAATGATTATGTCAATACAAAGGTTGTTGTAATTAAATAGTTATGGGCATATAGATTATTGTTTGGAATCCAACAAGAAAAGTTTTCAAAGAAAGTAACAATTTAAATTGTGATTTTGAAAAGTGAATACTGTTGAACTTTGAAGACCGGAATAAAGATATGTTTGATTGCATGTTTTGATTTATTTTCATTTGAACAATATCCATATTATTTCCCTGCCATTCTACCACTTTTCTCTCATTACATTCCCCTCATAATCTCAATTTCATTTATGGCATCCCTATTCTATGAAATAAATTAAAAGGGAAGTCTGTGTAAAAGAGACAAAGAATAACACAACAAAGATATGGTGACTGATATTTTGGTATTTTATTACACAGTTAAATTGTTTAATTAATTTTTGAACAATATTTGTGTATTAATCCCCTATAATTATACCACTTTTCTCTAATTACACTCCCTCCATATGTCCCATAAACCCTATCACCCCTTTTTCACTTGACTATTATTAAATGGTTTGTTATGGATGGATTTGCATGTATCTCGTGTCAATTTCTGAGCCAATTGTTGATTCATGTAGTAGAATGTCATGTATGGTTTATTAAGAGCTCAATTATTGATGAAATGCTACTATAGGATGAGTTTCTTCAATAGGGGAAGCCATGGTAGAAATAACAACAGCATGGGAATTTGGAACTGAGGGCCTAGCAGGTCTAGATTTTCCATCCATTTTGATGTTGATCCCAAAGAATTGAGCCAACTGTTCCAATATGGGTTCTTTAACTGGATTGGTCATGGAATAATACACCCTCGACCAAAAAGACCTCCTTTCCAACCTCAGAACATCCCTTTCATTCATGTTCCTCCACATGTGTCCTTGCAACCATAAGTCCCTACAAATGATGGATGGGAAGAGATTGTCAACCTGGTTGTCTCTCACCATCATGGATGGCCCAATATGTCATTGCCTCTCCCACCACCTGTCAATCCTAATTTCCAGATTTCCCATGCCGATTCACCTGTTCAATCTTCAAATACTAGTAAAATAATAAAAACCGATGTTCCCCATGTGCAAGATAAAGGAAATGCAACAACCTCCCCTTCTTCTCCCTCGGATGATTCCTCAAAATCTGTGTCTCCCCACATGCATTTGAAGGATGATTGTTCCCATGTTATCAGAGAAATACAAAATCAATGTTCTAATCAACCACGATATACTTCCGGGAAATCAAAGGGGGATGATAGTGAAAAAAGAAAAATTGTTTCTGATAGTGAAAAAAGAAAAATTGTTTCCCGGAGTGGCAAGTATGGCTTTTAGATTGTGTTTTTTTTATTATTTGAGTTGATGAAGATAGTGTTATTGTTTTCATAATTTTGGGACAACAAGCTATGTTTTGGTATTTTGTGAATCATATGGATAATATGGATGATGTGGATATTTATATATATTTTGGATATGATATAAATTATTTTTGATATTTAAAATATCCAGTTTGGAGGATATTTAAGGGAGCTACAAGGGTGGCAGGTGATTTAAATGATTATCCCTTTTGTGTTATAATTTATGGTTTGAAAATAAGATATCTATGGGAGTCACAAAGGGTCCCACCTACCTAGTTATTATTAATTAAACACCCTTAACCATGTTATTATTATTTACGTCTCCTAAATTAATTAGTTAAGTCAAACTAACTTAACTAAAGAAAGTATTTGAACTCCTTCAACTTATTTGGAAAGAATAAAAGCTGAATGAGAAGAAGAAACAAGAGGAGAATAGAAGGATAAAGCAAGACTAAGGTTTTCTCTTTTGGTTTCATAAGATAGTTTCAGTTTTCATTCATTCTTGAGTTTATTCAAAGCCTAATTCTCTTTGTGACAACAGGGTCTTATTGTAGACAAAAAGGTTCAGGACTAAACCAAACCTTTCAGATGCTTGTTTTAGAGGTGTTGATTCATCCTCGATAGTCTGTGTATTCTTTTTTGTTTGTGAATTAAGTTTCATGGTTGATAAAGAATATCTTGCAGAGTCAAATTGGCAGTAGTTTGTGGCAAGTTGATCCAAATTATAAATTTCAGTTTTTCTTGATTTTCAGAGTCTTTTTGAGCAATCTGATTTATTTCATTCTGAGATATCAAAAGTGTTTTTCTTGATTTTCAGAGTCTTTTTGTATGGTTCTCATCGGCCATCTCTAAATCAAACTTTGGTCCATGCCCTCGCAAGGGTTTTGCAAAGAGAAAAACACTTTTGATATCTCAGAATGAAATAAATCAGATTGCTATTATGTCTTATATATGTGTCTTGATGACTTGGTTACTTTTCTCTTTTTAATCTCCCTATTTACTTTTTGTAATCTATATATATTTCAGAAACCTATATAAACTTTATTTTATATTGCAACATTATTTTCATTAATAAATCAACCTTAATACTAGTAATTAATACTTATGTATTGAGAGAATATTTTTGAGGCTATAAAACCAAGGGTGACATTCCCAACTATCTTGTCCTAGACAGGCAAGATTCGAAAATGATTGAGTAAGGTAATTCATAACTTTTCGTCAACATTATGTTGCAATTATTGTTTCTACCCTTGAGGCATAGTCATGCAACTGGAAATATTTGTTTATTTCCAATAGTTAGGCCTCGACCTATTCTTCCTTCGTCTTCTCACAATTGAAAGTTGGAGGATTGATTTTCTTGAGTTCGCTTTGAAAGATGTCTTCCTCATGCCTTCCCCTTTTCCTTCTAATAGGAGACACACTTTGTGATCCATATTATTTTGAGAACGACATGAAGAAAAAAATATTATATAAACTTTATTTTATATTGCAACATTATTTTCATTAATAAATCAACCTTAATACTAGTAATTAATACTTACATATTGAGAGAATATTTTTGAGGCTATAAAACCAAGGGTGACATTCCCGACTATCTTGTGCTATCCAGGCAAGATTCAGAAATGATTGAGTAAGGTAATTCATAACTTTTCCTCAACATTATGTTGCAATTATTGTTTCTACCCTTGAGGCATAGTCATGCAACTAGAAATATTTGCTTATTTCCAATAGTTAGGCCTCGACCTATTCTCCCTTTGTCTTCTCACAATTGAAAGTTGGAGGATTGATTTTCTTGAGTTCACTTTGAAAGATGTCCTCCTCATGCCTTCCCCTTTTCCTCCTAATAGTAGACACACTTTGTGATCCATATTATTTTGGGAACGAAATGAAGAAAAAAATATAGCAGAGATATAACAAGGAAATACACAAAGATATTGCAAGAAACACAAAAATATAGTGAAACCCAACTTCCATTAATCAATAAGAGAGAAAAACATTGTAGAACACAAACTGTCAGAATGGGGTAGCTTATCTATGAAAATAAAGAGATGTTGGTTATGCTTCATTCACAACAAGCTTTACATCACACTCCATTTCACGCTTAAAGGGACTCCTTCACCTCAATTATATATGAGAGAGTGAGAGGAGACCTTCACCTCAATTATATATGAGAGAGTGAGAGGAGAACAATTTCCATGATGCATGTGGGATAAATTAGTCTAATTTTATAAAATGTCATAGGCATGTAAAACACTATGACTTCATAGGAATTCACCCATCCCATTACTACTCTATCATGAGTGTGATTAACTGCGAGTTATAATGGTATCCGGTTCATTCATGCTATGTTGTAAGAATGTACATACGACCACTAGGAAATCATTATATGATGTCTGTAATTAACAAATGAAGATGGAATTACATTCCATTCCCCATAAAAAGGGTGAATATCATGGTTTATCAAAAGCATAGGCTCAAAATTTTGATCTAGTGGAAAAGGTGGATGGCCACCAAGATCCACTTGGATCATTCTGTTATCACTCCATGAGTCTTTCCTTGACTGAAAAGGGAATGAGCCTGGTAACTTAACTTATTCTCTCAATGTTTACTCAAGTGGATCAAGTCGGGTGACTATGAGAGAGTGAGAGGAGAAAAATTCTCATGATGCATGTGGGATAAATTGGACTAAGTTTATAAAATTCCATACACATGTAAAATGCTAAGAATTCCTGAATGATCACCCATCCCACTACTACTCTAGCCTGAGATCACTTAACTGCGGAGTTATAATGGGATTTAGTGCATTAATGCTATGTTGTAGGAATGTACATAAAACCACTAGGAAATCATTACATGATGTTTGAAATTAAAAAATGAAGATGGAATTACATTCCATTCCCCATAAAAAGGGTGAATATCATGGTTTATCAAAAGCATAGGCTCAAAATTTTGATCTAGTGGAAAAGGTGGATGGCCACCAAGATCCACTTGGATCATTCTGTTATCACTCCATGAGTCTTTCCTTGACTGAAAAGGGAATGAGCCTGGTAACTTAACTTATTCTCTCAATGTTTACTCAAGTGGATCAAGTCGGGTGACTGATACAAGGTTTACTCAATCAAAACATGCATAGATATAATCATATAGACAAGGCTTTTAGCTAAATCTACTAAGAATATTTAATAAAGGTGAATGTGTAGAGATATCTTATCCTATCAATAGAAACATACATAAACAATATATATGAATGGCCAATATAATAATCAAGGAATACTTGTAAAGTTTAGTTTATCAGTGTAATGACAAGATGACAGTTCTTAGACACTAGATAAGAATAAGAAATGAAATAAATCATTCAGATACAAGCATAGAATGGACAAGAGGTAAATCTGAACATTATAGGCAAAAGAAGCTTATATTATGAAATGCTATGAGAAGTTTTGGATTACAAGCAATGCATAATCCCCAAAGTTGAAACCCCTTTAGTATATAAAACTGATAGGATTTATATCCTTTACAAGAAATTTCATATCCTCAAAAGATGGATCTAATAACCTCTTCTCCTATCTCAAATTTGAATTTGTGAGGTGGCAAGAAAAGACAGAAATTTCTGGAAATATGCTACTCAAATATTGACCCATATATCTCCAACCAAAATCGTTGTGTGCAAACTAGAAGAGTATTTTTTATATTATTATTTTTTGAGAAAAAACCTCTCATTTCTTTGAGATTGTTTTCATTTTCCCAAGATCTGTATTTCAAAAAAATGTGTCAAACAGGGAAATTATGAGATCCAAAAATTAAGGCTCAGAGATGAATTCAATTCTCCCAATATATGAAACCTGTAAGAAAAATGAGAGAGGTTATTGTTCTTTGACATGTTAGAAACAAAAACCTCTTCTCATTTCTCAAAATGATTCTCCAGTCACTCAAAATCATCATTTGAAAATGATGACTCAACGTAGTAAAAACAGACTTTCTGCACTTTCGGTGGCTAAAATAGCCCCGAATTTTGTGTTTAAGTTGCCGAAAGCTAAGGTTTTTGGTGGCTTAGAAGCGCTTTTGGAGAGGCACTTAGCCATTGAAACCTGTAATTTGACTGTTTGAAATAAAAACCAAATCCAATGTTTTTCAATCTTTATTGCAAACCTAAGGCTCTAAACAATGAACCTTAAAAAATTTATAAATGTATTTTTCAATGACTTCCTATCACCTAAATAAACAAATTTGACCGTGTTATTTGAGGAGATAAAATCTGGCTCCTTTTGGGGATGAAAACCTCCCTACGAGGTTTCCAAGAACCTAGTAGATCCAATGGCCTTTAGCATTGGGCATGGAGTCATCTGGCTTATACAACTGATCTTCTGCAAACCTATAACTTGCCTGTAGCCTTTACCATTGGGCTATGGAGTCATTTGGCCTTTATAATTGATCCCCTACAAACCTATAGTCTGCGTGTAGCCCACATGTAGCCTTTATAAAAGATATCTAGATACTGGAAAACTAGATCAAATTTACTTAAAATGGAAAGTCAAAAATAGTTCCAAGAGAACAAGAAAAGATCTTATTTACTAGGTCAACTCCTTATCTCAATTATCTTCATGTCCTTCAAAATCTTCGATAGCTGCAATAGATCCTTAGATACTGATAGAGAATCGAAATTGCCACCTTTTCCCAAAAGATAGTTTTTTCCAAAATTAGGTAGCAAATTTAATATTCTCCTCTTGCTGGCACCTTTTAAAACTAGAAGAGAAACCCAAAAATAATGCCTTTAATTATTACCTATCATTATAAAACATCCTCGAGGCATCTGGATTAGAAAATCTCAGATCTGTGCAAAAATGGTAGCTTTCTGCCCTATTTTGTGCTTTCGGTGGCTAGGAGAGCCAAAATCTGTGTCTGTAAGCCACCGAAAGCTCCTCTTTTGGTGGCTAATGAACAATTGAAATGTCTACCTAAGCCACCAAAATGTTTGCTTTATAACATTTGAAAAAATTGCAAAAATGCATTTTCTCATAACTTACTGATCTTTAAGGTTGCTCCTTTAAGTCTTTTGCAATGAACATGCAACCTCTAATAGCTTGCACAACCTGTGTTTTGATGAATAACATACCCACAAATAATACTACAAGCTAATAGTGATTGGTTACACTCCAATCAAATAGTCAATGTTGCCTCTATTTTAGATATTGATGCATCAGAAAGTAGATGAACATATTCAGATATCATAGTTCTCTACTTATATCTAGTTTCACCTTTGAACACTTCTGTAATCATACATTCCCTTTCCATCTTTTTGCATGAACTATGGGATTTCCAAACCATTGAAGACGAATATTTCTCTTTTAACTATGTTCTATTTATTCATGAAATCAATCAACTAAAAAAAATCCACTTTCTCAGAGGGTGAGCTTATTCTCTCTGCCTACTCCTACTCTAACCAGATCTGCAAATTAATTAAGTGAAGGTTGACTTCCATAGCATCCATTCAAGCAACTTTAAAACTAAAAGGACCTTGTCTCTGTCATCGATCAATAGATGATTTCTGAAATGTAATAATAGTGATAAGAACTCATTCAAGAAGCCATACTCACCTAAAAACATGTGTGAGCTAAGGAAATCTAAAATTTTCGGGTTCTCTGGAATGTATTATTCCATGAAGGATGCCATTGGATCTTTGAAAGGAAGATCAAAAACATGATGATCCACAAAAAACTCTTGCTCAACCATGACTGTTCCTTTGCTAGAAGACTGATCACTTTCCGGTTCTCTTGAGATCAACTTGTGATCATCACAAACTACAATTTCCTCATCAGAATAATGCTCAGAAGATGATGATAGAGCAATGTTTAAATGACAAGGATTATGATTAGCAAGGAACATGTAATTGCCTATGCAATCATTGGTTACCATAGATTCATTTTGATTTACAAATTGATCATAAACTTCAGACTCATACCTGTCTGTGGAGTACTCTGCAAATGTTGAAGAGTTCAGATCTGAATCTAAAATGATCTCATGTGCTTGTTTTTGTTCCAGATCTTCTTTACCTTCATTACCTTCATGTTCAAAATCTGAAGTGTACTGACATTCTACTTGCTCATGTGCATGCATATTTTCAAATTCAACCCACTCTCGAATCCTCCTAGAAACACGGATGTTCTCCTCCACTCCTTGAGCATCTTCAAACAACTGTGTTAATGATGAGGAATTCCTTTCCAACAAGAGAAGAACTAAATCCGAATGCTAAGACATAACATAGTACAACATAGCATCCATCTCAATGGGCCAGATCTCCAAAGGCATGTCATGATAAATGCAATAGAACCTTCGATTGAAGACAGGAAAAGCTTCATCCGACTCTCTTTTCAAACCATGAAAATCAGCAAAGTAAGAATCTAATGATTTGTTCTTTCCCCAATACTTCAAGAAAAAATTAGAGAACTCGATCCACGAGCCAATAGAATCATCTCTCAGCATCCATCTCAATGGGCCAGATCTCCAAAGGCATGTCATGATAAATGCAATAGAACCTTCGATTGAAGACAGGAAAAGCTTCATCCGACTCTCTTTTCAAACCATGAAAATCAGCAAAGTAAGAATCTAATGATTTGTTCTTTCCCCAATACTTCAAGAAAAAATTAGAGAACTCGATCCACGAGCCAATAGAATCAACTCTCATACCCTTAAACCATACAACAATGTCTCTAATAAAGGACTTAGAGAACATTCTCATGATCACATCATCATGAACAATCTGAAATCAATCAACAAAATCCTCAAAGGATTCCAAGTGCCTCTCAGCTGAAACTTGATCCAGAAAATCGGGGAAGATATTCAAAGTAGTCAAGCGGATAAGGATGAAGGAGATAAGGCAACCTTAAAGGCTTGAACATATTCATCCTGATCCTAATTTGAAAAGCAGTGGGCCGATCATGAAAGTTAGCAGGTTGGTGGCAAGGTTCAATAGTAATGCTAAAAGGTGTTGAAGTTTGAGTAGCTTTAGAATCAATCTTAACTTCCTCAAGGTTACATGAATAATCAAATTCGAAAGGAATTTGAATAGAGTGATCATTTGTATGAATGGGATGAGGTAAAGATATTGAATCTACATTTAGAATACAAGCAGGCTGCAAGCTTTCCTCTTCTAAGGTTGGATATATACAAGAGGGATGATGATTTTCTGAATATACAAAACAGAAAATAATTCTCTTTACATGCGAATGGAACAGTATGAAAGAGATGATAAAGAAATACAACAGTTCATGAAGCAGACTAATGAACTGATACCTAGATTTGAAATTTAGCCTCTTCATCTCCTGTCAATTGGATCCTCCCTAGTGGAGTCTTTAATCATGGAGTCTCCAGGCAGATGATAGAGTCATTTCTGTGTCCTTCTTTTGTTTTCCATAAAAAGTTGGATCTATGTCATTCTTCCCAGGGAAACTCTGTTCACTTTCATTCCCCGACAACGACACCAATTTGTTATCACTCGAGGAGTATTTCCCTGACTGAAAAGGGAATGAGCCCGGTAACTTGACTTATTCTCTCAATGTTTACTCAAGAGGATCAAGTCGGGTGACTGATACAAGGTTTACTCAATCAAAACATCCATAGACATAATCATGTAGACAAGGCTTTTAGCTAACTCTGTTAAGAATATTTAATAAAGGTAAATGTGTGGAGAGATATTATCCTATCAGCAGAAACATACATAAACAATATATATGAATGGATAATATAATAAGCAAGAATTACTTGTAAAGTTTATTTTATCAATGTAATGACAAGATGGCAGTTCTCAGACACTAGATAAGCATAAGAAATGAATTAAATCATTCAGATACAAGCATAGAATGGACAGAAGGTAAATCTGAACATTATAGGCAAAACAAGCTTATATTATGAAATGCTATGAGAAGTTTGGGAGTACAAGCAATGTATAATACCCAAAGTTGAAACCCCTTTAGTATATAAAATTGATAGGAATTATAGCCTTTACAAGTAGTTTCAGATCCTCAAAAGATGGATCTGATAACCTCTTCTCCTATCTCAAATTCGAATTAAAAAATTTAGAAATGTATTTTTCAATGACTTCCTATCACCTAAATAAAAAAATTTGACTGTGTTATTTGAGGAGATAACACATTCCTCCCCCCTTGGTAAGCAATGGTCCCCATTGCATCAAGTTCTCTTGGGAGATTGAGAAAATTCTCCTAAATCTTAACCTTGGTAAGTTCCTTGCCTTGTTGAAGTAGATGTCTTGCTTGTACTTTACCTGTGGAAGGATGTCATGAACCTGTTGGAGGTGTTGGATCCATTCAATATATATTGCCACATGATCTACCTTGGTCTAAGTGTGGGAGGACTGTGTCGGTGAAGATGCAGTAGGAAGAGCTATATCAATGGGGGATAAGGGTTGGAACCCCAATCACACCTTGAATAGGTCATGGCCAATAGAGTTATGTTTAACATGTGGAAGAATCTCATTCTCTTCATTATCCTCTACAATCTTGTCGACCTGCTTCTGTTAGATAGAAACAACTTGGGTCAATTTTGTAGTGGTCGTAGTGACCTCCTATTCATCATCTGAGTGGATAATGAAGAGGGAAAACTTTGTGGTCTGAGAGATAACTTTGTGGCCTTTTTTTACAATATTAATTAAGTGGTAGTAGTCATAGCTACCTATGGTACCCTGTACAGATGACCTCCCAGAGTAACAATGACGTTGTGAGGATGATACTCATAGATAGCATGAATTTTCCACATATATGGTTGTCCCAAAATAACATCACATACTTCAAGTGGAGAAATATCACACACTACCTCATCCTTCAAGGGCTTGATGCCATAGAGGAGACGACATTGTTGGCTGACATAGATGTCTCATATTTGACTCAACCATCCGATGGTGTATGGTTGGGGGTGTGGCATTGTTTCCAGATTTAATCTCTTGATAACCTCAATTGAGATCAGGTTCTTCTCACTCTTGTTGTCAACAATGAAATGCAGTGGAGTCCACTTTACCCACATTTGGGAGTAGAATAGGTGCTCCTCCTCATCCTCAAGCTCCTCTGGTTATTCTGGTTGTATTGTTCTGGACGCCATGGTAGCATTGGGTTATGAATCAATGATTTGTTTCCCTTCATTTTTCTCTAAATCAAATTATGAGTCAGGTTTTGATTATTTTTCTTTGAGCTCAGCCACCAATGACTATTTCGAGTGACATTCATTGGTGTTTTTCCAAAGGATTTTGTGGAACTCACACCACTTTCCAGTGTCTTTCTTAAACTTCATGTTACCCTTATTTTCCTGCATCTTGGACTATCTCTCTTGAGGTTGTCCTTCCTTGCTAATATTTCCTTCATTTTGTGAGTTAGGTTTTCCTTTGCCATACTTATATTGTGGAATATTTTCAAACTCGAACTCCTTCTTACTCCGTTGCTTGAATTTATACTCGATTTTGATCGCACATTGATAAGAAACTCCTAGTTATGATATGTCAGAGAAATCTATCTGTGATTGTATGTACCTATGAACACCACTACGATAATTCAATATCAAGTGTCACTCATAGTATTTGATACCCATATTTGAGCACAAGGTATGAGATATGTTAGTGTACTTTGACATCGTTTGGTCTCTTTTCTAATGTAGAGTTGTTCATCTCATGCACTGGTCATCATAGTTTCAGATAGGGTAGAACTCCTCCTTTAGGGAATCTACAAAGGCCTCCCAAGTGGGTTCTCTTCTTAATGGTTTAGATTCACCCACGGTGTACCTCTCCCAGTAACTTTCCCACCAAGATCTGACATGAGGAAGGGATTTACGGAGTGAGAATGTGATCTTTTCACTGTCGAGAAATTTTTGGGCAGAATAATAACCTTCTAGCAATTCAACCATTTTTCTAGAGCATCTACATCTATCTAGCCTTCAAATAAGGGGATATCAAAATTGACTTGTACCTTGAAGGGTGTTGCACCTCTGAAATGGATTCTTGTCAAAGATACCTTGACCACTTCCATTGATAGTCTTTGAAGGATCTGAGAAAATTTTTCCACCATCTGGTTCCTCTATCGCACAAGGGATTCCTCGAGAAATGTTTTGAAAGGATATACTTCTTTGTCATATCTCTTTTCTTCCACCATGGGAGGTTGTCTGAGAAATGACAAGGAGCAAATTTCTCTAATACCACCGATCCATATTATTTTGAGAAGGACATGAAGAAAAAAATATAGTAGTGATATACCAAGGAAATACACAAAGATATTGCAAGAAACATAGAAATATAGTGAAACCAAACTTCTATTAATGAATAAGAGAGAAAAACATTATAGAACACAAACTGGAAGAATGGGGTAGCTTATCTCTCAAAAGAAAGAGATGTTAGTTATGCTTCATTTGCAAGAATATTTACATCACACTCCATTGCATGCTTAAAGGGCCTCCTTCACCTCAATTATATATGAGAGAGTGAGAAGAGAAAATTTTCCATGATGCATGTGGGACAAATTAGTCTAAGTTTATAAAACTCCATAGGCATGTAAAACAATAGGAATTCCCAGGAGTTCACCCATCCCGGTACTATTCTATCCCGAGAGAACTTAACTGTGGAGTTATAATGGTCTCTTGTGCATTAACACTATGTTGTAAGCATGTACATAATACCACTAGGAAATCGTTACATGATGTTTGTAATTAACAAATGAAGATGAAATTGCATTCCATTCCCCATCAAAAGGGTGAATATCATGGTTTATCAAAACCATAGTCTCAAAATATTTATTTAGTGGAAAAGGTGGATGGCCACCGATCTCCACCTAGATCAATATTTTGAGACTATGGTTTTGATCAACCATGAGATCATTTAGGCTTCTCCCTAGACCTAAATTTGCATGAGCTCTCCTAGTGGGTTTCTCTGGATAATGATGGCACCTTCTCACGCCCCTTGGATTCTTGTCATTACCATACTCATCTCTTCTACTATGGAATATGGACATTGTCACATGTCTAGCACTATCCACTTGCTTTGTGTCAAAGTATTTATTGTCTTGCCTATGTAACATATTCATAATTTGTAGTATCTCCTCTTCATATTTCATAATATTCTCATTGTCTTCCCTATATCTTTGCACCTCTCTATTCATACTTCTCATAGATACAAGATCATGCCCGCCTCTTTTTCCATTGGACTCAGTCTCAACATTTCCCATGTTGACATGTAGGCCTCTAACCTCCTCCTTATGGCTGTAACATCCCTGGGCATATTCCATAACTCCAGTCCTCATATAAGAACCAAATTTATTTTCTTGACCTCTAACTCTACAAGAAAAATGTTCGTGCAACAAAATTTATGTTAGACAAATATATATACATACATAGTTTTGGAAAAATAATGCATAACTTTTATACTCTTTAATGACCACCAATCATCTTCTTTTGAGTTAAATTTAAAATTTTCTACTCATATCAATTTTTTGGGTTTCTATATGGTTTCCCCTCTTCAATACCTTTCCAATGACTATTGTTTTTCCCAATTTTTAGTTCCGAGCTGAAAGTTATGACCAATTGAATATTTCTACTATACCCATCTTGTGCACATTCTCCCAAATGCAAAATAATCTCAAACACCAACTTTGACCACCTATAGAGATAAATATGTTAGGAACCAAGAAAAAATTTGTATGAGGCACAAATAATGATGATGACAGGGGATTCATAACATGTTTCAAATTTTCAATATGATGCTCCAGTCAAAATATGCAACAATATGGAAATGACAACTTTTTCCTTTTTCTCCCTTTTTCCTTAACTTAGAATTTTTAGCCAAACTGGCTATCTCCCAATCTTTGCATTTCTAGAAAAACTTCAATAAACCAAAGTTGTTTGGCTTGACAAGTATACAAAATTATGAGTAAATAAAATTTTCCATATTTTCCATATGGGGACCCTTCTTTGAAAATCCCCAAAATCCCCCAAAAGTGATCCAGAATAATGTATTTTCTCCTATTTTGGCACCTCCACCCCAAAATCCTTGGATTTCGGCCAATCCCTTCACACAATATTTTCATGTTTTATTTTTTTACACTTTGTAAAAGTTTCAATAGTAATTGTGCTCCTACCACTGATCTTTGTAGATATTCAAAACTCTATAATTTGCATTTTTTGGCAAATCAATGCATAATTGGCCAGTGGTTGTCATTGGAATTTTGTAGCCCCCAACACTACGAAAAAAAAAAACCAGAAAATATTATCCTATTCTGAGCTATTATGCTCCTGCTATGGCCAAAATACTATTTTGGCTCCAAACTTAGTTTTTTTTTTAAACTATAGGGAAAATTTTCCTATGTGGCACCTTTGTCGATGTGGCTATTGATGTGGAATTCTAGGTCCACAAGTCACCTTGAGGTGATGCCATGTTACCCTCTTGGCCACCTTGAACCTGTCCCATCAACCTCCATCACCTTCCTCCTTCCTAACACCCTTATTCTCTTTCCTCTTTCTTCCTTTAGTCTTCCCTCTTCTCTCTTCTTCATTCTATTTGTTTTATTTTATTTTACCTTTCGAGCCCCACCGTACTCGACTGCCCATGTGGTACCCTTTCCAACCATGGATGGGACAGGGGTCCCACTTCCTCTGCTATCCATCGACCTAGTTCCCCTTCATTTTCCCTAGGGATGGGTGAGTGCCATCCCACACCCTTTTCCTTGGGCACTCACAATTTACATATTCCCTAGATATAATAGTGAAGATTGGATTAGATCAGCAGTACACGTTAATTTCACATGTTCAAGGTGCTCAATATTTATCGAAACTCTACAATATGATACCATGAAATCATCGTGTCCTACATGGTTCTCCCTCATTGGTTTTGCATGTTCAACAATGTTCTCAAAACCACTTTGTTAACCATGCAATACCACTTATGGTATCAGAGCTCACCACCATGTCCAACATTGCATCTAAATAATATATAGACTCATCACTACACATTTTCTACCCCTCATATTTCCACCATGGCCTGCCACTGTGGAAATCCACATCACCATTGACACATGGCCCACACGTCACTATTGATGTCATGTACAAAAAATTACACAAATTTTCCAAAATTTTGAATATTTTCAAAAAATCCTAAATTCAAAATTTATTTATCGACTGCCATGGAAGCTCTGTAATAAGCTTCTTATGGCCAATTTTGGTCCTTTTCATGTCAATTCAACCACTGCACCAAAAATATGACACTCATGTGTCAATTTCTCAATGAATTTCAATGTAGAATTTGGGGCTTTTGTCCAATTTTTCCAAATTTTCCATGGTTATTCTGCAAATCCCAAATTTGGCCTATTCCAAGTCTAAAACCATTCAACTAGAGATTAAACATTTGGGATTTTAACCCCTGATAATAATTTTCCCAAAATTACAAGCAATTTCTCATAATTTTGCCTAGAAAATTTGACAAACACATTGCAGATATCCTCTGAACTTTAAATATGCAATTCCAACTTCTGCATGGTGTTTCTAGTCCATGCAATCTCGGCGTTGAACCTATGGATTTGATAGCAGTCTATAACATTCCCCATCTTAACTGAGGAACATTACTTGCAGAAATACACATAAATTCAAAAGTTTTCTACTAAGTAAATTCATGTAGCTTACCAGTTACAAATTATACACAGATTTAACCATTTTTAGATATCCATAACTATATGTAGTTACAACATGCGAAAATTACATGAATGCAACAAATAAACTCATCTACAACAACATATAAATCATTCACATTCACAGAGTAAAATGAAAAATAGTTAAACTCATAACTTAACTTAGAAAATATATAAAAACTTATATTTTTAAAACAATTGTGCAACAACCTACTTGGGACAAAAGTTCCACCCAACCATAAATGTCTTGTTCCAGATATCAACAACAAGTCACCCTTGATCTAGTGCTAGGAATGCACAATAAAGGAGTGTCTCTTACTATCCACTCACAACTATTATATTCCAAAACCCACTGACACTCTCCTATAGCTATCTTAATTTCCACCATCTCTCTTCCTCTTGACCTTCCCAACCCAAGGAATGTACCCATCACCTAAATAAACAAATTTGACTGTGTTATTTGAGGAGATAACACATTCCTCCCCCCTTAGTAAGAAATGGTCCCCATTGCAACAAGTTCTCTTGGGAGATCGAGAAAATTCTCCTAAATCTTAACCTTGGTGAGTTCCTTGCCTTGTTGAAGTAGATGTCTTTCTTGTACTTTACCTGTGGAAGGATGTCATGAACCTGTTGGAGGTGTTGGATCCATTCAATAGATCTTGCTACATGATCTACCTTGGTCTAAGTGTGGGAGGACTATGTTGGTGAAGATGCAGTAGGAAGAGCTATATCAATGGGGAATAATGGTTGGAACCCCAATCACACCTTGAACAGGTCGTGGCCAATAGAGTTATGTTTAACACGTGGAAGAATCTCATTATCTTCATGACCCTCTACAATCTTGTCGACCTGCTTTTGCTAGATAGAAACAACTTGGGTCAATTTTGTAGCGGTCGTAGTGACCTCCTATTCACCATCTGAGTGGATAATGAAGAGGGAAAACTTTGTGGTCTGAGAGATAACTTTGTGGCCTTTTTTTCCAAAATTAATTAAGTGGTAGTAGTCATAGCTACCTATTGTACCCTGTAGAGATGACCTCCCAGAGTAACAATGATGTTGTGAGGATGATACTCATAGATAACATGAATTTTCCACATATATGGTTGTCCCAAAATAAAATCACATACTTCAAGTGGAGAAATATCACACACTACCTCATTCTTGAAGGGCTTGATGCCATAGAGGAGATGACACTGTTGGATGACATAGATGTCTCATATTTGAATCAACCATCCGATGGTGTATGGTTGGGGGTGTGGCATTGTTTCCAGATTTAATCTCTTGATAACCTCTACTGAGATCAGGTTCTTCTCACTCTCGTTGTCAACAATGAAATGAAGTGGAGTCCACTTTACCCACATCTGGGAGTGGAATAGGTGCTCCTCCTCATCCTCAAGCTCCTCTGGTTATTCTAGTTGTATTGTTCTGGATGCCATGGTAGCATTGGGTTATGCATCAATGATTTGTTTCCCTTCATTTTTATCTAAATCAAATTATGAGTAAGGTTTTAATTATTTTTCTTTGAGCTCAGCCACCAATGACTATTTCGAGTGACATTCATTGGTGTTTTTCCAAATGATTCTGTGGAACTCACACCACTTTCTGGTGTCTTTCTTAAACTTCATGTTACCCTTATTTTCTTGCATCTTGGACTATCTCTCTTGAGGTTGTCCTTCCTTGATAATATTTCCTTCATTTTGTGAGTTAGGGTTTCCTTTGCCATACTTATATTGTGGCATATTTTTAAACTTGAACTCCTTCTTACTCCGTTGCTTGAATTTATACTCGATTTTGATCGCATATCGATAAGAAACTCCTAGTTACAATATGTCCAAGAAATATATCTGTGATTGTATGTACCTATGCACACCACTACGATAATTCAATATCAAGTGTCACTCATAGTCTTTGATACGCATATTTGAGCGCAAGGTATGAGATATGTTAGTGTACTTCGACATCGTCTGGTCTCTTTTCTAATGTAGAGTTGTTCATCTCATGCACTGGTCACCATAGTTTCAGATAGGGTAGAACTCCTCCTTTAGGGAATCTACAAAGGCCTCCCAAGTGGGTTCTCTCCTGAATGGTGTAGATTCACCCATGGTGTACCTCTCCCAGTAACCTTCCCACCAAGATTTGACATGAGGAAGGGATTTAAGGAGTGCAAATGTGATCTTTTCACTGTCGGGAAATTTTTGGGCAGAATAATAACCTTCTAGCAATTCAACCATTTTTCTAGAGCATCTGCATCTATCTAGCCTTCAAATAAGGGGATATCAAAATTGAATTGTACCTTGAAGGGTGTCGCACCTCTGAAATGGATTCTTGTCAAAGATACCTTGACCACTGCCATTGATAGTATTCGAAGGATCTGAGCGAATTTGTCCACCATCTGGTTCCTCTGTCGCACAAGGGATTCGCCTTCAAATAAGGGGATATCAAAATTGAATTGTACCTTGAAGGGTGTCGCACCTCTGAAATGGATTCTTGTCAAAGATACCTTGACCACTGCCATTGATAGTATTCGAAGGATCTGAGCGAATTTGTCTACCATCTGGTTCCTCTGTCACACAAGGGATTCCTCGAGAAATGTTTTGAAAGGATATCCTTCTTTGTCATATCTCTTTTCTTCCACCATGGGAGGTTGTTTGGGATAGCGAGAGAGTTTGTCCTCAAGAAAAACTAGCTCGAGATCCAAATATATATACTATGACCTCGTCAGGGACCTGATTTGAGAAATGACAAGGAGCAAACTGCTATAATACCACTGATCCATATTATTTTGAGAATGACATGAAGAAAAAAATATAGTAGAGATATACCAAGGAAATACACAAAGATATTGCAAGAAACATAGAAATATATTGAAACCAAACGTCTATTAATGAATAAGAGAGAAACAAATTATAGAACACAAACTGGAAGAATGGGGTAGCTTATCTCTCAAAAGAAAGAGATGTTAGTTATGCTTCATTTGCAACAAGATTTACATCACACTCCATTGCATGCTTAAAAGACCTCCTTCACCTCAATTATATATGAGAGAGTGAGAGGAGAAAAATTTCCATGATGCATGTGGGACAAATTAGTCTAAGTTCATAAAATTCCATAGGCATGTAAAACACTAGGAATTCCCAGGAGTTCACCCATCCCGATACTATTCTATCCTGAGAGAACTTAACTGCAGAGTTATAATGGTCTCTTGTGCATTAACACTATGTTGTAAGAATGTACATAATACCACTAGGAAATCGTTACATGATGTTTGTAATTAACAAATGAAGATGAAATTGCATTCCATTCCCCAT
>CBVK0101198460.1:0-22919 GCA_900067695.1 Picea abies | reverse complement strand
AATCTTGTTAACAACTTAACACTTAGTCATTTAAGCATACATCCATGAACATGTGAAACAAAGAGAACACTTGCGAAACAAACAAGAGACACACAAATATAGTGCGGGAGGCACAAGACATGCCTCACACCCAACAAAGTCTTATTATTGTGAAAAAATTACAATATGAGCACTATCGGCTTGGTTTACAACTTGAGAAGAGTCGTATGACTCACCTCACCTCACCAAGACACTCATACACAGATTCGTCACACTAAGACTTGTCTGTCACAACAACTTTCGCAACTCTTGTGGTGCACCCCAAACGTGTGCCCACCGCATATTCATTGTCACTTCTATGTCCTAAGACTTCACACAGACCTGCAGTTATATCTCATAGCATGCCTCACTCAGACTTGCAAAAAGACTTCCCCAACTCTAAAGTTGCCCTTTGTACTGCTAGACTCAACCCAAAGAAGATTGCCCCAACTTTGTTCATAGAATCACCTCAACACAACACAAGTCCTCCCATGTGGAGTGACTTGGCTCCTTGAGGAAGCTCCCCCTCCTTGTCTGAATCTGCCTCAAAACCTTCATTCTCATCTTGCTCTCTTCCTTGTGTCTTCTTGGTTGTGTTTCCTTGTTCTTTTATATGGACTCCAAATGTCACCTTCGTGAATTATCGCGTCCTTTGGGGGTGTTGCGCCCCTTTTGGACCAACGCATACAAATGAGCCAATGCGCCCATGAACCCATGCACTTGTCAACCTTCATGTCCCTTGGAACCGACATGACACAACCTTGGGCACGTTCCTCATGTCGATGCACCCCAACCTCTTTGGTGTGCCCCATGCTTCGCCTCATTCTTGGGTAAGCCACTTGGTCTGTTTGCATGCCCAAGGCACTCACTTGCCCAACTAATGTGACTCTTGGATGTTGGAGCAACCCCAAAATTGGGCAAAGGTGCCCGTACCCTCTAACCAAAAACCTTACACTTCCCAACATATTATTATTCTACTCTAAAAACATAAAATTAAAAACTTCACGATATTTTTTTAAATAAAAAAGTATATATGTTAATCCATTTAAAAACACAATAACCCATTCAGACTAATGACATCAGAATGGGGTTGGGAAATGAACAAACATGTTATTGTCCATGTTCTTCCGAAGTAGAAAGGTGTGGAACTTAAATGCACCATGTGTATGAAGACTAAAGTCCCAACAAAGCCCCTTTCTTATGAGTGGAGTTCATCTTTTATGTTTTTTCAAAGCATTATGCGAGGGACAATTGGAATTTTCAAAATATGACTATTTTGTACACTATGTTATGATTGATGATGCAATTATAAAGATTTAGATTAAAATCAAAGAGGATTTACAAAATCCAAAAGTGTGAATATTTGTTTTCCAATAGAAAATTACTCATTATATTTCATATAACTGTGTATACAGGAAAAATACTTGTCCAAAGAAACAACTACAACTGTCCTTGATAATAAGAGGTTAAAAAACACCAAAACTAGCACACGTGATGTTTGAAGTATGGAAAAAATTAAAACATCTAAGTCCATAAACTATCCCCACATGATCATCCAAAATAGTGAAACCATAATCATCATCTATCTCTAATGTTTTTGGCAGATTCAACCCAAAAAAAGAGATAATAATGTTATCTTCAGAGCTGATCTACTATATATTTAAGAACAAAGAAGGGCCCTCATTTCCTTCTTCCCATTGGTTATAAGTTATTTTTCTTCTTGCATCTAGAGAGCCTTCTTAGATAGGATATCCTCCTCCTTGTTAAAGTCTCTGAAAATGTGTGAGTAATTGATTGATCTGAATGTTTTACTGAGATCTTTGATTATGTCCTTCCAACAATGTAAGGAAATTACCTGCAATTTCATTTGAAATTCAACCAGTCAATAATTATTCTAGAGTCTCCAAAAACCTGAATATCAACGATATGCAATTGAGATGCCAGAATAAGAGTTGCCCAAACTCCCAATAATTCTTCCCTAGTATTTGTGCATGGGCCACAAATGAAAGTCCATTTAAAAAACGTTTGATCATTGATCCTAATCACCCCACCTGCACCACTTTATTGTCCATTTGAGTGTGTTGCTCCATCGAACTAGCCTGTTGTAAAAATTTCTTGGGATGATGACTTAATGGATTGGGTAGTTGACACTTTCTGAGAATCTAAAAGTCTATCAACTCCTCCAAGTGACTTGTATACAAATGAACAGATAGAAGGACTCCCATTTTCAAATATTACGTTGTTACATTCCAACCAAACTTGCCAACTAACAATGGAGGGGTGAGTAGAGTACGTAGGCACCTGCTTTATCCAACTTTCATAGCAATCATTCAATGTATTCCCCTCCCATACATTCCTGATGTTTAGCTCTCTTATAATGTTGTGCCATACTTGTTGAGTGAAATAACAGTTGAACAACAGATTCTTAACTGGCTCTGGTTTCTTTGAACATAAAATAGATATACTAGGCCCTTCCCAACCTTTACATTGTAAATTATCCCATGTAAGTATCTTGTTTTCCATAGCTAACCAGATGAATAATTTTATTTTGAGTTCTAAATCCCAGGTCCACAGTTTTCTCCTCCAACCCCCAATCCATTTTATCTCATCAGGTATGTCCTGTAACTGAATCCCTTAGCCAATTAAAGCCCCACAAAAAGGGTCACATTCCTTTTCCAGATCTTCAGTGAGACCAAGATCGATACTTTCTTTCCATTGTGAGCAAATAATTCCTGGCCGAATATTTCCTCTAACCTAAAAAAGAAAGCATATGTTTCTCTACTTTAAAGAAGTTAAGAGTTCTTGTGATATAAGAGAAGAGTTCCCCAGTCCAAGGATCGTATCTTTTCCTATTAAAATTGAATGACCTAACCCAAGACTCCAACTCAGCCAATGAGTTATAAGATGTAAAGACTTTAATAAAAATTTCAAGTCTGAGAAGCAAATCTCATTCTTTGAGTGGCCGATCTTAGCCAAGTAGACACCGAGCATTAAGGGAGGTATTTGTCTTTTATGACCCTATTCCAAATGTCATCCTTCATCAACACTCACCACAGAGATTAACCACCAACGATCTATTAAAATGAAAAATGTTCCTTAAACTCCAACCACCAAATAGCTTAGGTTTTGCAATGTTCTCCCATCTACAAAGATGGAGATGATGTTTATCACTACTACCCAACAAAAATAAGGTGAGTACTAATTGCTTGATCTTGTTGAGAACAAAAATCGGTATAATAGCCAATGCCATCCAATAAACGGGTTGGAATTCAAGGACTTCTTTAATAAGAACATAACGCCCACCTAGAGATAACCACCTATTACATCAATGACAAATCCTTTTTTCAAATTTTGCAATTAACCATCGCCAATATTCAACTTTGTATTTGTTGGAATTAAGAAAATATCCAAGATATCTAAAACTTTCAGATAGGCCAGGAAAGTTGTAAGGGAAGATTTCTTGAAATTTTCTAATATTTCCCCTTGAATTCCAAAATGATGAAAAGTTGACTTTGACAAGTTTATCATCATGCCCGTTGTTCTGCAAAATATTTTTAGGATATCGTTAATCTCCTTCCATTCCTAAATTGAATCCCTAGTCATAATAAGTACATTGTCCACAAAAAAGAGATGGAGAATATTAATTAATCTAGAGACCTTCACACTCGTCAACTTCCCTTTAGCCCGTCCTTTCTTTAGAAGCAGATTGATTCCATCCATCACTAAAATAAACAACAGAGGTGATAAAGGGCATCCTTGTCTCAAACCTTTGCCACTCTGGAAAAAATGAGTAGTCTCCCCATTTATCAAGACTGCATATGACACACTGATCACACAACTCATTATCCATTTGGTGGTCAATAACCCAAATCTTATTTGTAATAAGGTCAATCTTAAAAATCCCAATTAATACACTCATATGCCTTCTTTAGGTCAAACTTCAAAATCAATGCCTTTAATTTTTTCAACTTAATGTTATGTAAACTATCTTGAGCAGTACCAATGACATCCAGAATTTGTCTTCCCTTTAAGAACCCCAATTTCTCTCCAGATAGGGTCCTAGAGAGAATAGGTTTAATCCTATTCAGAATGATCTTTGCTATAAGTTTATAACACATATTACACAAAGCTATAGGTATAAAGTTGTCAAACGATGATGGCTTGTTGAATTTTGGAATAAGGGCCAGAAAAGTCAATTTTAAAGATCTTACCACCTCACCTCTTCTCTTGGAGGAATTTTGGAATAAGGGCCAGAAAAGTCAATTTTAAAGATCTTACCACCTCACCTCTTCTCTTGGAATCCTCAGCCACCTTTAGCAAATCATCCCCTACCAAATCGAAGAAGTGAATGAAGAATTTGACTGTCCAACCATCGGGTCCAGACTTTTGTCCTTTGCAAAAAATTTAAGAACTTCCCATAATTCCTCCTTGTTACATGGTCTTTCAAGAAGCAACGTATCCTCCTCATTGTCTAAACGAGGGTAACGTTTGGCTGTGTAGACCTGATCAGTAATAGTATTTTGACCTGATTCCTCAAAAAATATTTTGAAACGTCTGTTTGCCTCTTTTTTAAGGGCCTCTTATCCAGAATGGACCTGCTTGTTCTCTCCCAGAATTTCCCAAATATGTCTATTGTTCCTTCTAAAACTGGTGAATTGATGAAAAAAAAATGTATTTTGGTCCTCACTTTTAATCCAAATCGCTTTGCTTCGTTGTCTCCATAGTTCCTCTTATGACAGAAGAAGTTTATTTCACTCTTCCTCTAGATACTTTATATGAAGGTATACTTCTAATCTCCTCAAACCCCTAGTTTTCTCCTGATAATAGGCCTAGAGATCCTCCTCCAACTTTTTTAATTTCAAGTGTTTCTGCAAATGTTTCTTTCTTTCCCATACTTTTACTCATTGTTTTAACATTTTCAATTTCCATATTAGTCTTCGCTATACCCCAGACTCTTGCAAAAATAGTTTATCGTTCCAAAATTCATGAACTATAAGAGAGAATTCTTCTTCTCTTGACCACATTAGATTTAATTTGAAAGGGTAGGAAGTAGAATTAAAGTTGTTTTCTAGTTGAAAGAGAATAGGAGCATGATCCGATAGATATGGGTAGGCAACCCAAGACCTATGTCTTCCAACATTGTTCAAGAGGTCTTCAAACAAATATACCCGGTCCAATATTTTATACATACACTCAACTCCAGATCTTCCATTCCTCCAAGTAGGGACTACTTCATCGGGTAATATGTCAACAAGCCTATTTTCATAAAAAATATCTTTAAAATACCCTGCCATCTGATCCAAATGAGCTGTGTCTCCCCAAACCTCGCCAACACTAACTGTGAAATTTAAATTTCCTACTACAATCATATTTTTATGGGCTAACATACCCCTACTGGCCACCTTGTCCCAAAAATATTTTCTATCTAAACATGGTCCATAAACATTCAAAAGTGAGAGCGGCCTTTTGTTCTCAAAACATGTACTTGTCATAAAAATACCACCACAACTTAAGTAAGGAGCTAGATCAAACTTATTTGGATCACAAGTCACCAGAAGTCCCCCAAACTTGCAAACCGAGATAATAACACATGCTAACCAGGAAGGTCGTAAATAATTCATGAACAATCTTCCCTTCTTCTCATCTACCAAAGTTTCTTGCAGAAAAATAATATCTGGATTAATTCTATTAAGCAATCTACGAAGGGAAGCATATTTTAGGGTCCGCCCCACCCCTCTGATATTTAAAGAGAGAAAGATCATGATTTTTCCTTGGCTAGGGATTTCATGCCTCTAAGCACCCCATTATCAGAGAGGTTGGTAAATTTCATATCAGGAGTAGTGGAAACATTTTTTGCATTTTTGCGAGTACTCCTAGTTTTAATTGGGGAGATCTCAAATCCCAATCCCCTCGACCAGGAAAAGTCCTTCCTTGTACCCTCCCTAGTCCTTTCCATCAACCCAGTATCTCCACTAGGCCCTTCTCTTCTAACTACATACCTCCCCTGGTAAGTAGGGATAGGTGTAGGGGAAAGAGTCTCTCTGTAAGAAGGAACCAGTGTATCCAGAGCAAATCCTAGTGAGTTATCTCCTATCTTGGGATCCCTAAATCATGGTAGTATGTAGTTGTCCCCCATTGGCCATAAGATACACCCCCTTCTCCCCGAGGTTCCACAGTCATAGTAGTAGTAGTATTCAGATCCCACCCCACCCAGAGAAGGTGAGTCTACCCCAAGTGTGTTAAAGCCCTCCCGGTCCGACAATAATCTATCACTAGAATTAACTTGCGTGTTCCCCGCTTCCAAAAAAATGGAGGGATCCAAGGAATCATGTTCCCAAGCCGACAACGAATAAAAAATAGATGGACAATATAATTTTAGCTTGCCTGCTACAGTTTCTAAAGACAAAATCGGTCTATCCTCCTTCGCTGCTCAGTTGTAAGGTCCTTTTTCATAAGAGTCCATCTCTGGAGAAACATCCCGAGTCAACTTTATGAGCATGGAGGCTTCCGACTTCTTTTTCTCCACTAAACCATGGCAATCCCTTCTTAAGTGGCCAATCCTTCGACAGAAAGAGCATCTAAAAGGGATTCCTAGATAGCCCAGTCTTTGGATCAAAGAATGGCCCCTCCAATCTATCTCTAAAGTCTCCAATAAACCATAATGTATATCAATTTCCACTAGAACCTTACCCATTCGCTTGGCAGGTGCCTTTAAGGAGTGTTCATCCACTTTAATGAACCGATCGAGCTCATTACCTATGGATTCCAAAGCCTTAGCATTCCATAGTTGTAAAGGAAACCCATGTAATAGAACCCATAGGTGGTGGAACTGGAAGTAATCATTTGTTGGATCAAAACAAACCCTCCAGTGATTTAACATCAAACTATTGCCATCAATAACCCAAAGATTATCCAACACTACCAGGGTATCTTCTAGAGCTTTGAATAGAAACCCAAACCAACCCCTCGACAGAAACAAGACTTATGGAATCTACCCCAGCAAGGGAGACCATGTGGAATTTACCCAGTCTGGTAAATATTTTCTTCATAAGGAGCGATAGGAGAGACATCCCACCAGCTCACAAAGGGCCATGTTATAGGTCTACTCTAAACCGATATCCTCTCCCATGACCATCCCTTGTTTTGATCGATTTGATTTCCACGGTTTTATCCGAGAGCCTTTTCCGCCCTGTTCCCTGTGCACATTTCCTCCCATTTTTTTACGGCAAGAAGTCCTCCCTAAAAAATCTTGTCCACACATAGGAATCATTGTGTATGTTCATTGTCTATGGGTAAAACCTCCGAGAAAGGTCTCTGTAGAATTCAGGAAAATAGGCATAGACTCGACTCTAACAACCGGAGAAGGCTTATAAGACAGATCTGCGTTTTCAAACTTCATTACATTAAATCTTGTATCTGCACTTAGCTCATCTGTCGAGAAAAATAAATCAACTTTGTTCCAAAAAGCCTCGTCAATCGCACCCATAAGTATACTGACATCAACTTCCATCCATAATCTTCTCGAGCCTATTAGAACTCTTCCACCTAACTAATATGCCCCCCTCTACTAATATACTCGTAATAAGTGTTCAACTTTGTATTGTAATGTTTAAGTTTTACTTAGAAAGTTTATGTTATCTTAACTTTCTTTCTAATACTTTAGAACTTAAACAATTAAACTATATACATGGTTCCAAAATAAATTTGGAAAAAGTATTTTTTAATTGTATTTTTATAATATTTGAAGCTGAATTTTTGTTTTGTGATTAAAGGGGGGACTATTCATCATCAAACTTGATGGTTTGTATTAATAAAGCATAATTTTTTATTTTTATTTTCTGTGATATGTATATATGAACGACAAATTAATAGATATTTTCATATATTTATAAATGATATTTTTAGTAAACTTATTAATATAAACTATGTATTAGTTTAAAATTAGTAAAAATTGACAACATTAATAACTACTTCTTAAACTAATGCTTTAAACTTATATATATTTGACAATTCAATATAACTAAACAATTAGTAAAAATTGATAACATTAATAACTAATTCTTTAAACTTATATATATTTGAAAATTCAATATAACTAAACAATTCTTATAGATCAAAATAAAAAAATAATTAGACTTTAATTAAAAAAAACTTAATACAAATAACACGATTAAAAAAATATAAATAATAAAAGTAGTATAAATCCATTTATCCGGGTGGATAACTTTGATTTTTTTAATCAATCTTAAAACTTTACATATTCAAATATAAAATGAATTTTAAGTAAATAGAATAATAACAAGCATATAATTAAATATATTATATGTATATATTTTTTAGGGTTAGCTCAATTCGTTTAGAGTCAGATATGAGTTTATCATGCTTGTTGTTAGTCACGAATTCGACTCTCTTGATCCCCTTGGGGATAGGGCCTAACGGTTTACCCCACTTTCCATCTATGGATCTATCATATGTCGAGAGGGATCAGATCCATAGAAGTGCAAAATTCCTTTTAAACTGAAGAACTTAAGTAAAGGTTTGGACCTCAAGGGGTTTGATCCCTCTAGACACATGATAAATATGAAGTTAAGATGAATCTACTTTGGTATAATAATATTATATGGATATTTTAAGTTTGATAGTGTCTTCTTCACATGTATTTAGGCAGCTAGAAAAGCTTAAAAAAAATTAATGTGAAGGGGACCTTGTGCAACTATGCTTTTTCTTTGTAAATACCTGTGCTAACTCATTAATAATATAGTAAAGTACAATCAAGAGAAACCATAAAGTATAGACCTGCCCGTAATGGGAAACCAGGTAGTAAAAAACTAGGTGAAAAACAAGCATGCCCATGGAGGGAAACGAGGCGTTCAAAACCATATCTTGTTTTGGAAGAGTCTAATTCAACAAAAACATAACTATAAGTGAGTCAAACATCAGAAACTTGACAAAATATGAGAGCAAGAGAATTAAGGAGGAAGTTTGCCGAGGGAATTTCTTCAATCACTAGACAATCGACAAAGTCGTTGTCGCGATATCTGGAGGAGCCGGTGGAACTGGAATTTTCCTCCCTGGATGGAAGTCCTATGCACTTAAGGAAGGAGGACGGGGAAGGCAAGTCGCTACTATGGACTCTCCACATGGGGGGAAAAATCTGGGCGTCGCTCGTTTGAGATACCTTTGTGACCAACTGAGGTTTTTTTCTCTACTTGCAAGTGATGTCAGAAGGCGTCGTCTACTTGCAGGTGATGTATGAGGGTGCCAGGTTGTCCTGGTGGCCATCCAAAGGTAGTGTGTGGGCACAAGGAGACTGAGGTGAGTTGGAGGGACAGTGGGAGTTTTATGCATTGTGTGTGTGTTGATGTAGGGCTGGAGCAAAGGAAGGAGAAGACTAGCAGGGAAGAGAAACAAAAGGTTGTTGGGAGAGCTCTGAGCGCGTGAGTGAATCCCGTCGAAGGAGCAAGAACGAGAGCCAAAGGCTGGGAATTGTGAGTGAGGAGAGGATGGTAAGGGCGGGGTTCTGGGAATTCAATGCCTGCATCAAGTGCAAGTCCAGTCGCGATGCCATAGTACCATGAGTTAGCTAGAACCAGAGAGGAGAGGCTCGTGGAATTAAAGTCTAGCACCTCGAGATGAGCTCAAGATTAAGTTGCATGCAGGGTGGAGGGGGCGGGAGCTAGATGTTCCTCGTGGAGTGTTGGAGGTGACATTGGTGGAGTCTAGGTGGACCGCACTATCATCCGCATACGAGGCCTTGTGCAACTATGTTAATCGTAAAAGACAACTCTACATTTTCTATTTTATTGTATAAGATTAACCAAAGTTGTTTTGTTCTTTTACTTTTAAATTAACAAGTTGTTTGTTCTTAGATTTCAAGCCAATTATATATCGATGAATCCATCATCATAAACTAGGTTAGAAGTAATGATATTTTAAATATTTATTATCATTATTTTAACATATAAATGGCATCATTTAAACACTCTAACAATGAGATCAAATTAAATTAAGTAAACCAAATTAAATTGTTTTATATTTTTACTAATTATTATTTTTATTTATAAAATTAAAATAATAATTATAAAAATGTATATACATATAAATAATACCTTACATATACTTTATATTAAACATTCTAATAGATCAAATTAAAAGAATAAACCAAATTACATTGTTTTATATTTTTTATAATTTTTATTTTTATTTATAAAATAATAATAATAATTATAAAAATGTGTATACATTTAAATAATACCTTACTTATACTTTGTATATAAAACATTGAGATTGATAATAAATATGAAAGTGTGCATACACCCTCACAATCACCAACACCGCCCATCTTCACCATATAGATTAAATGATGAAAATATACTAGCATACCCCTGAAATAGAGGAAGGGAATGCCGAACAGAATCCAGGGTATATATGTTGGAAAAGAAAGTTTTATTTTTTAAATTATAGTGGGTGGGTTGTATATTGTTATTACTCACCTTCTTTATTTTTCCTTAAGTTTAAAGATGATTTTTTAAACCATTTTGATGATGAAAGGATGTGAAATGGTCTTTCCCAAAAAATAATCTTGTTTGACATGGTTCAATGATGAAGTATTGCGCTCTCTTGTGATTAAAAATCCAAGGGAACCCTACTTCAACATGCCTACAAGAGCACTTTCCACAAACATATCACACTAAAATCCATTTGTAATCAATTCTCTATAGCTATACCCTGCTCAAATCTGCTAGGCTGAGAGTGGCAAACATTTTCAAGATTTGCCTCAACCCCTTTTAGTTGCATTTGTTTGACATTTCTTTCACATAAAAAGAGGGCTCAATGGAGAGGCAGACTCATGGGAAAATAAGGCCAAATCTCTTCATCAAGAATCACTTTATCTGAATGGGATTATTCAACCCCTCCAAGTTCCTTAGTCTGATGACCAAGGGTGAATCCTTTATAGGGGTTTTGAGATAATTGGAATTCCTAACTTGATATTCTCAAATGTTAAAGAAACATGTATGGAAGATATTAATGAAACCAAAATGTAAGGGGAAGTTACGATCATTTAATCTAATTAATCCATCGTGAAAGACAAAATTCTTAAAGGTGGTAAAATAAAACTACAAGACAAAACTCTTAAAGATAGTAAAAGAAAATTACAATTTACCTAGTCATAAGATTTTTCCATATCCAATTTGTTCAACATAAAAAGTCTTATTAGACCCTTCCCTTCGGGTTAGGGACTCTTAGTAATCTATTTTTTGGTTTTACTATTAAATTGGCACAAAAACCAATGAATTTTCAATGTTTTAATCAAAGTCTCCTAAAATTCATACAGCTTAAGTTGAAATTCATATAGTTTAGCCTAATGTTTTGAATTGGACCTCTTATTTGGCCTCTTCAAGAGGCACATGTAGAAGATATCTTAGTTTTATCTTGTTTTAAAATATGCATTTGCATAGTGATTTTTTTCCCACGAAGTAATGCTAGAAATCATTGTAGCATGACTTCTTAACATGAAATGTTTATTGCAATTCATAGTCCATAGTGATTTGATCTGCCGCTGTGACCTATGCCACCATGCAAAGATACACGAGCCTGCAAACGTGTTGGTTCTTCTTTACCTACTCAGTCTCATACCTCTTCTTTCAACTATGTTGGGACTTGAATCCCCAAGCAACTATGTCTCTCCTGTTCCTTGCTGGAGTTGTGTGACTGGAGTTGTGATGGAAGTTTGGATTCGGCCCTATGACTAGAGCTATGATGGAAGCATGTAGATGGTAGGTATGCCTACACATCAATTTTTAGTCATGTTTATATGCTAATGGAACTTCAATCAATTTCATTTTGTTTAGTCGATGCCATTTTGTATGCAAATAAAATTTAAATTTTCATGTCTTTAATTTATAGACAAGATCTTTTCCCATCAAGCATAAGCATAGAAACCACTAAAATAATTTAAAGCAGTAAATAAACAATTATAATAAACTCTTACAAATATGAAACCTACCAATGTTGCACCCTTAATAACAACACTTCGAGTTTGTTCTAGTTCTTCATGATTATTTTCATTATCACCTTTTGTCTTTCCTCTAGACCAAGACCAATCTTGTTCTACAGGTTCCTTTTCCCTTCAAGGAGGAAGGTTCAAAATTGAAGTCCACTATAATATCCATGACTACTTAATTCTTCAAAGTCTATGGTGTATTTTCTTCCTTCTCCTTCATGTTTACCTGAAACAGATAAGACCCTGTAAAGTGTAAGGTTTGACACTTACTTCAAAAACTTCAAAAGCTTCAAAAACTAACTGATGTACAATTTCAATAACACAAGACAATTCAATAAAACTACTAAGCAAAGAGATCAAACAAGAAAAATAATGTACAATTTCAATAACACAAGACAATTTAATAGAACTACTAAGAAAAGAGATCAAACAAGAAAAATAATGTGCAATTTCAATAACACAAGACAATTCAATACAACTACTAATCAAAGAGATCAAACAAGACAAATAATGGTATTAGGGTGCTAAAAATGTTAAGATAAGTGATTATATTGTTCTACAAAGTCTCTAACTAAATCAAAATGCATTGGATAGATAGAGGAATTTGAAGATTGTATGTGAAAATTTTGCATATTTGCACAATACAGAGTAGTTCTTATGAGCACGCTATGTATGTGACCTGTTTTCTTAAACCTCCTTCTAAGCATAATAAATATCTATATATCACTATACCTCCTGATAGGGTTGTATACCTTCTAGCGTATTGTCAATATAATCCTCCAGTTGGTCCTCCACACGATCTTCCCCTCCACGGTCTTCTTCGAACCCTTGAAACCCTAGGGACTTCTCATGCTCAATAATAAATCAAATACCAGAAGTTTAACCCCAAAATACAAGATCTTGTACTTGCTATGAAATCGATGGTTTGTGATGATGAAAAAAATTCCATGCTCTCTTCTATGAAATCCAGCCCCACGACTTCCAATCTGGACCTCCACAAAGTGTTTGATTCGGGCACGGGATTATGACAGGAATACTGAAAGATTTCTTGATCTGGCGAACTAGACCCAGAGCCATGGTGTACACGGGCATGATCCACCCGAAATTTCTCAGGTGGTCAGAGATCTCATACTCATTATTCCTGTTACTGTCCTTGAGCGAGAACACCACCAGAGGGAACCAGACCTCTTTTAAGGTATGTTGAATTGCCCGGACCTCATCAGACCATCGGTGAGAACCTTGGTGTTTTCCGTGTAGTTACACATGATATTTTGATAGCCTTGCCCAAACAAATAGGAAATTCAAAACGAGTCATATCCAATTTTTTCACATGGATTATAGCTGAATGAAATAAAACTGATAGAAGTTTGAAAGGAAACAACAAACCTCGAACCCCAGACGTATGAGTTGGTAATATTGATCAATTAATTGATTGGTCCCTACATAATTTCAAGGTCTAGGATTTAAATCAAAGATGTTTCCTCCATGGAAAAACTCAAATATCCCCATCAACCTAACAAATTGAAATGAAATACAATGATCATCAAGTAAAAAAAATTATTTAACCTTTGGAGAAGTTGAGGGTGAAGGTGGGTTGATCGACATCCAAATAATTGATGTGAAAGATGAGCTTTTCAAGGAGATATTCCTTTGATCTCTAGATAAACCATCCAACTTAGGCATAGACAATTCTATACTTGTACCCTCTCACGTTTATGCTCTTCACCAAGGGAAGTCAGAAATCCCATTCCAAATCTGGGTAGAGGAACGGTGCAATAAATCTGTCGCTTGCAACATCCACATGTATGGGTGTGTCTCACCTGCAACGATCCAAACAATCAACAATGATGACCACAGATACAAGATTTAGCGGTTTTAGCCCTTCATATAGGTGGAATTGGTCAGTCCTATTCAATGAATGAAGAAATTGAAGGAGATTTGATGGCTCACCCTGTTTCCTTGTTTTTCTGCAGGAGGATATCTTCAACAGCTTGAGATTTTTGAACTCTCCATTATAAGTGGAACCCAAGATGGCTGCCACACAAATAGTGTTCTCGTCAACCATCTCAACAACTTTGATGGGATCCATGTCATAGTAATCCTCCCTTAGCTTAACTTCTTTCAGCTCTACTTCAAAATATCTAGAAAATTTATCCCAACAAACCTATAGCACGGAAGCAAGCAAAGAATGCAGTTTCGAACGATTTTGTAGCCAAATTTGTGCAAAATGCTTCTAGTTGAATGACATTTGCATATAAACAAAAACAAAAGTACAATCTACAAGCCAGGTGGGATGATGTGTTTGATAGGCCCTTTATATATAACCTAAAGCTTCACAACCTTCATAGTACATATAAGTCCATTTCAATCCAGGTTCTGATTTACACTACAAAGTTATATAAGTGGAGGTTATGAATTCCAACGAGGATTCACGAATCTTTTTGAAATAAAGAAAAAACTTAGTGCAAATTTAATAAACAAACCAATCATAGTTCCCACCTCACTTCTTTCCTAGCAACAACTAAAACTAATTTTTAATGGATTTGGTTTAATGTAATTTGTTACTTAATATGAAGAACTTGATATTACCTGCACATTTGCACCAATAATAATGATGAGCTTGTCATATGGCTTCCTCTCTGTCTTGCACCTATTTTGCCACTTGTGTTTGAATGCCATACCTGCCAACATGATCTCTTCCGAAGATCCAACCATCCCCACACCTACCGCTTCCTCTCCCTTGCCGAGTGGGGTGTTAAACATATTGGATATAATTTTCAATCGATTCTTTTCAGAAATTTTTGAGAACAAATTAAGGCCTAAATGACCAAAACATATCTCAGAAGGGATTTGAGATCTAGAAATATTAGAAGAGGAAGTTTATCACAGCGGTTTCCACTACCTGCAATCTGTGGTGACAGGATACTCGTACATGTCAACACAATTCTTGTTGATGGCTTGCATTATGAGATTATCACATTCGAGTTCCATCCATGTTGTAACGAAAGAGGAAAGATTAAGTCTTGGGTTTCCATCCAGGATGAGCTCATCACTGATGAGTTGATACGCAGGATATTTAGGAATTGACCTATCCGACATTCGAAACTTTCCAACACAAAAATTGAAATCAATTTACATAGACAACTCAGACCTGAATGCACCCATTACTTGCTAGTGGGATTTAAAAGATAATAGGAAAAAATAGTAGAATGGATGAAGGAAGAAAAACATACCGAGACAAGGATTCATGTACATATCTTGAGGCAAAAATAGAATGGATGAAGGAAGAAAAACATACTGAGGCAAGGATTCCTATACATATGAGATAAGCTGACGATGCACCTGATCTCGACGTGGGATACTCTAGCCCTCTTTGTTTTGGCCGGGCGGCTCTCATATCTCTCAGAGGTTGTGCGACAGTCTCCACCACCTCTCAGTGTCCAAAACACATATCATCCATCGCCTTCTTTCCCATGATCTCACTGCCGATGGAATTAACCAACAATGGGTTGATCGGTTGCAGATATACACCAGGTGGCACTTATTGATAGGTTGTGGATAAATGCACGTGGCACTTGTTTATAAGCGGCGGACAGCCGACGAAAAGCTCTCGCAAACCTCCCCTTAAAATAACTCCTTCGGCGTAATTACATAAAACACCTCAAATAATGTCGTTTCTTATTAAAACAAGTTTGTTGTGTAGCAACAAGTCGTGAGTGTCAAAACAAGTGTATAGTTTACACTTTGAGTGTCAAAAACAAGTGGCAAAGGAAATTGTGTAGTTAATTGTTTAAGTTTTAGTTTGAATTCATTGTTATATATTGTAATTATTTTGGAGTTAAATTGGTTTGATTTTCAATTAATTGTTTCACATAAAATAATTTTGTTATACTTTTATAATAGTGTTAAAATATATATGTATTAAACTAAAAATTTAATAATTATAAAAATATTTTTCAATTTAGATTTTTTAATTTGGATTTTTTTATTAGATAAAAATAATGATTTGAATAATTTTATGTGGTTTGAAACCTATTTATAAGAAATTTAAAATATATTAAAATTAAAAAAATAATAATAATGCACCACTTAATTAATTACTATACTGGCCATTTTATAAATAAAAGAAAATCATCACCTAATACACTACTATGCTGACCACTTTTATAAACATGTATTGCATGACAGTGCAGTCCCTGTTGGGCCGAGGTTGGTAAATAAGAACATCTAGAGCATGAAAATATCTTTTGTATGGAAGCAAAACTTCAGATTTCGCAATTTGAAGAAAATAAGGGCACATGCTATAAACGATAGCTCTGTTAATTAATACAAAGGATATCAATGATGGTGTTCCTATTGTGAGAGATATAGTAAATTGTAATCACTAGATAAATGATGAAAGCCAATTTAAATAACTTTGTTAATTATGTAAACTATGTTACTTAATGTAAGGGATACCAGTGATGGTCTTCTTATTATCATTAGAGAAAGTAAATTGTTTTCGCCATATAAGTTTTTCATTGATAGGTATGGATAAGAAACATAATTTAAATAACTTTGTTAATTATGTTGCTTAATATAGGGGATACCAGTGATGGCATTTTTATTATCATTGGAGATAGTAAATTGTCTTAGCCATATAAATTTTTCATTGATGGGTATGGATAATATTTTTATTGCAAGAGATCACATGTAGGAAGGAGCCAAATAGATGCATGCATCACGTATGATATTTTATTTAAAAAAATTTCAATCCAAAATTTTAATCTGAACATGTTTACTAACCTAAGAATAAAATAATAATTTAGTCACTTTTCCAATAATTTGTTGTCGCATAATCCATTAGCATTCATGATCCTAAGGCCATGGAATCCTCAAAAACCATGCTCTGATTAATGCATGGTAAGTGATTTATTACACATATAGTGTTTGAAAACATTGAAATAAACACATTGCATGTCTGTGTCTTCGTGTCCATTGATGACTATGCTTGTTTGGTAGTGGAAGTTCACCGTGGTCAATTCCCAGTGCAACGACTACACATTTCTACGTAAAAGTCCAACACGTAAACACAAAAACCATGCATGAGTTGCATCTGTGTTTTCCTCTAGGCTAAGCTATGGCTTCAAATGATGTGATAGGCTGGTGGAGGGTTCCATTCTCAGTGAACTTATGTCCGAGGAATTTCAAAATTCATACACATGAGTCTCTAAAGTGTGGAAACGACCTCCACCTCTACCTCTCAAACTAGCAGTGTGGTCCTTTGTTTGTTATTGGAATATGTTTTCTAATCATATGTTTGATCATAAATCATGCTAGTAAGGGTCATGCACTGTGCAAAATGAAATGATTTGTGGCTATTTTACAAATTCAACGACCTGGTCAATTTCCTAGTCTATATTCTCCAAGCATAGGTCAGAAAACTGTAAACTAATAAACTTTGTCCACACCTAGTCTCTTATAAAAGTCATTCTTTATATTGGAAAATAAGTAAATAGTTCTCTGTGAGGTTTTCCCATGTGAAGTGGTGCCATCTCCATGTGTGAAGTTTATTGGATTTTGGCCACTACAATAACGAAAATGATTCCCACCCTTTTTTGAAATATTGTAACTGCAAAGAGTATTCTATTTATTATTGAGTCATTATTCATTAGATCAATCCCCTTGCTAGCGGGAACCCCCCCCCTTTAACTACACCAGGGTTCAAAATGTAGGAATATCGATTAACCATCTAAAAGATAATTAATTTTCTATACTACGCCAAACATACAAAAACTCATATGAAGAAAGCAAGGAAAAAGGAGATCGAGTAACTATACCTCTAATCTTACATCTGGTGATGACCTCCTCACGCTTGAAAGTTTTGTTGACTGCACGTCTCCTCCCGGGGTTGACCTGCATTCAAAGATTGACAAAAGGAGAATGACAAGCATGCTATTCCATATAAAAGTTAGGGTTAAATGTTAGAATTTCAAGCATAAATCAATAAAAGTATTCAAGACACCATCATTTGGGACGGGAAAATGTAATTCTTTTATTCATAACATGAAGATTATACCTTTACAATCTAAGTTGACCATCATTCCGCGAACCTGGTCTGGTCTCCTCTTCACCAAGATCCAAGTGCACCTTGTTTGAAATTCTTCTCTCAACCTTATAATCTCTTCTAGGGAAGTGAATGGGTTAAATGGAGGAAGAAGGGGCTAATGAGATAACACAAAGATTATACCTTTACAATCTAAGTCGGCCACCATTCCGCGAACCTAGTCTGGGCTCCTCTTCACCAAGATCCAAGAGTACCTTGTGTGAACTTCTCCTCTCAACCTTTTGATCTCTTCTAGGGAAGTGAATGGGTTAAATGGAGGAAGAAGGGGCTAATGAGGGAATGCTAAGGCAATTTCTCACAAAAGGCAGCAAGATGTTGGGCAAGGAGGGGAAGTGAAACTGGGGAGAATTTCATTGTTCTTATGCTTAGATTTGAAATGAGACCACAACACCTCCTTTTATGTGACAAAAGGATGGTTATTCAGTTGGGTGATAGGCTATAACAGGTGGATTATGTGGGAAACTACCAATAGCCTGTAAATTTCAATGAATTCCTTGCAACTTTTGCAAGCATACGCAGGCTGTAATGGTGAAACATGTGTATGTATGCTAGATGTAGTGGTGCAACAAGCATATGTACATGGGAATTAATGGTGCAGGGTGCATACATCTTCTAAAAAATGTTTTTTTAAGAAGAGCTACTCAACAATGCTATGGCAAAAAATGCAAGTAAGAGGGCCAAGGCCATGTATGCATGTGTAGAGAAATTTAGGGTTATAACAGGTAGCGAAGGTAGGCCACTAGTATTTAGATGAACACATGAACTATATCAAGGTGTTTGGGGCCACCGTAGCACTGTATCTACTCCCTTCTCATGTCCCAGATCGACTGACTATGGGAGGAATCTACTATCAGGCTATTCTACACGGCTATAATGCCAAACTAGTCAACGGCAAGAAGCAGACTTTCATACCCTACAGATTCCATGTGGGGTTTTATTTGGTAAAGGAAACTACTCAAGAGAGACAAGAAGGGCTGAATCATCTTGAATTCAAGTTCCTGATAGGATGTTTCCATAAGAACGAACCTAAAGGCCTGGTCCCCTAGCATGATTCACAGGTATCATCCTGTTAGCCATATGTGCATGACAAATTTGAGGATGAATTTTCACAGAATGTGCTCAGGACTGGGAGGAGGTAGTACAAGTGATGGACAACCCAAACATGATTAGGTTCAAGGATATGAGCATGTATGAACATGTGGATACAATAGAGAAGTCGGCTCAAGAGGCCCTTAGAGTTAGGGAAAAAATTAGAGCAGCATAAACTATAGAGGCACAAAGAAGAGGATTGCTCTTGCTAGGGGCACAGAGAATCATTGATCAGTTAAAAAATGACCCAGATATTGTAGATATGTCGAGGATCCCCGCTGATGACCCAATCACAAGAAGAGGATAGCTAAGTGTCTTAGATTCAATATAACTTGAAGAAATCATCGGGCTAGAAAACCCTAAAGTTCCATCACCAAATATCAGATCACAAGGGCGAATTTCAACCCATCCTAAGATATAAAGGACACCAGGTAGGACAAGTGTACCAAACCCCTTCTTCAACTTAATAACCATCTATGATGATGAGGAGAGTTCAGAGGTTTCCCTGGTGACTCCAGTGCAGATTACAGAGGGAAAGGAACCTGAGAAAGAATCTACCCTAGGTCTCGATGCTCCGATTGAAAACCTTCCACAGAGCGACCATGATATTGAAAGTGTCTTAGAAACTGAATTACTTGACTTGATGGGAACCCCAATGGACATCTCGAGGGATGAGATGGGATCAGATGGTCAGAAAGAGGAAGTTATAGAGAAAGAAATCGACACATCAACAACCAATTACCAAGTAAATACCAGACCTGTCCCTGACTCTTCAATTTTGGTCAATACCTCACCAATCGATGCACAACAAATGAAGGTCGAGCCATCATAACATGTAGAAGAATTTCAACAACCAATACTGGAACAAATACATCCAACCAGGAGCCTGGGAGATACTCTAAACTGGGGAGAATAACAAATCCCCGAACCTGTGGATGAGGTCGTAGACATACAAGCGATCGTCGATGACAGAAAAAGAAAAGCCATCATGAAGAGGACCACTAAGAAGATAAGTCTCACACTAGATAGCTCTATTCTCATCACTACAGAGGAGAAGTTGCTCAACACTGAACACCCCAAGACATCTCAGCTTATCAACATAGGAATGGCCATTACAGACACCACGTTGGATAGAGCAAGGAGGGATGAGAAGGAGTCGTCCACTACACTAAAGGAGTTGGAGCATTTGTGACATTTGGTGAAATACTATCAAGACTCAACGTAGGCCATGGTGTTCCTGAAAAGTGAGTTCTAGGAAGCTTAAATAAAATTCACAAGTGAACGACACCTTTTCACCACATGCATATCTGATTTCCAAGAGGATACTCTTATGGCGCTAATTACCTGCAAGGGCGTATAGAGGTGGTGTGAAAAATCTCATCAAGAAGTAGAAAGGATCGATTACATCAGCATAGTACAAAAGGGTCGAGATGGAAAAGAGCATAGTACTTGGGTGCTAAGGGATAACAGCATAGATCGTATTAGGAAAGTGATCAAATACTCAGTAAAAATTTCCCAGGAACCTCAACAAAAGATTTAGGAGAAGTGGACCGAGTGAAGAAAGAGCTAGGAAAATATTAATCAGGAGATGAAAGACAACGACCTCCCAGAATTCAGCTCACCTGAAGAGTTTGTTGACCTGCATGACATAGTCAAGAAACATGCAAAACAAGACTTGGCATGGACAACAGAGATAAAAAAGGTGGCGAGCATGGCGCCAGGTCAAGTACAATAGTTCATGGAGAATATAATTAAGGCTTGAGTAGTTATCCAATGGTTGAGTGTTAAAATAATCAAGTACAGAGAACAAGTAGTAGAAGTGAAAGAAATTATTTTAGCCCTGATGGACCAACACAGGCTCTCATATACCAACACATGCAAGGAACTCTTCATCAAATAGTCGAAATATGAGAAGAGTCATCCACTTCAGTAAAAATATTTGATGATCCTTAGAGAACAGAGAGATTAAAGCGCTATGTGGCGATATTTTGTTTTACTTAGCTTGCACTTGTAATAGCTATTTTTAGTTAATGATTCATTATAAGCACTTGTAATAGCTATTTTTAGTTAATGATTCATTATAAATAAGAGGATAGAAATTTTAGCAAAGGTCGATGGTTTTGGAAAGACCCTCAGTTTTGTAAATGTAAATAACTATTTCCGAACCACCTTAATTGAGCATTCTTGTTTAGGACATGAGACAATATATCATTTTTCATCAAAGGTGCTATATGATTGGATTGAGGAGGAACTACTTCCGACTTTATTTCAGTAATTGATGTTGTAACGAGTAAGAGCTCTAGATCTATTGATAAGTTATTTGTCTTAATATTTTTTCAGTTCTTGTTATTGATGATGGAAACTAAATCATTGTGTTAATATGTGATTAATGATTAGAGCTAAGGGAACTATTTTTATTGCCATCATCTCATTACATGTGTATTTTCTTTACGATAATTGCATCTCAGTCAATAATTGAAATAACAACAAGTGAATGTATTGGTACTAGGCTTGTAATAGGTGTGAATGTCTTTGTCTACATTATTGACCACAAGGGTTATCCTAATCCTAGCCTTCTTCAATAGTTAAAAATATCTTCCATCAGTTGGTTTATACCAACACAAATCATTTTATCAGACTCATGTTATAAAACAAAATATAAAAAGAGAACGTTAAACTGAAGAAGGAACTTTCACAGGAAAGTATACTGGCAATCACCATGGCGCAAACCCCCCCTTCCCTCCAAAGGGCTACACGACCTCCCGGTCTTTCATCATTTGAAAATATTGAGTCAGAGTGACTCCTTGGGTCCCTACGAGCACCCAAAATAGCTCTACCCACATGCAAAGGTATCCTCTACAAGTGACCACAGCTATGACTGTGGGTCTATCTCTTCACAGTTCGGACTTCGAGGATATCCTGAATCCTTCTCTTAGCTTCTCCTGAAATACTCTCCTACGAGGTTATGAACTCCTGCCATGCGTCTCCTTAGATTCGATGGCCCCACAAGGGTTATGGTTTTGTGACTTTGTGAAACTCTAAAGACCTCTATCCACAACCTCTAAACTTTGGATTCCCAAAATCCTTGATCCGTCACCATGTACTCCTCTGCGAACAACGGTCAATATTGAATTGCAACTTTAGAATTCACAACCCCACCTTCATCGAGTCCTCAAAATTGTCAACTCTAAAGTATCGAAACACTTCCGTGGCTAACCTCCTCATAACCTTACCAGATCTGACGGTCTGGACTCACTCGTCTCCCTCTGGAATGAATCTTGTCCACTGTCTTGGATGAGAACTTCAAGAACTTCTCTCCCTTGAATAATTTCCTCTACTCTTGCTCCTAAGCTTAACTCCCTCTGAACAATCTCTTTGACACTTAGTCGAATTCCTAGTCTGCACACACCTTGCAACAGACTCCCAATCACAACTCAACTTTTTCTTGTGGATGGATTCCTACTCCTTGCGACTATATTCCAACCGATTTTCATCTCTCATGACTGAAATCACATTATCCTTCCTAACATCTCGAGTCTGAAGACTTGGTCACACAATGCTTGTGGAAATCAATGCACTCCTTGCAAATGTGAGGTTTTTCTATCTCTTCTGAGATTTTGATTCGAAACAGACTCTGTCACGCACTTCTTGTGGATGTCAATTCACACCTTGCACTCGCTCACTGAAGAGAAACTATTGAAA
>CBVK0101198392.1:0-13772 GCA_900067695.1 Picea abies | reverse complement strand
TGTGGACAATTCTTTGTCCCAGTCTACAACGCCCAAGGACGACCGAGCTTGAGCTAGCTCCCCCAGGTTTTATGGTTTTATTTTGTTCCAGTCAATTTTGTAGAGAATTAAAATTCTTTGTCAAGCTATATAAGACAGACGACCATGACTAGTGTTTAGTTGAACATTCTAATTTTTTTTATCAAATATAGTTACATTCACAGTCATAGATAAACTTGACTCTGTGACAAACTCTTGTTTTTGTATTAACACATACATATGTGAATATCAAAATAATACTCTTTTATTAAAAAAAAAACATATTATTAAAAGTATTTTTAAGTTTTAATTTAAATTTAAAAATAATTTCAACTTAAACAATATAGACAAAATAGTCAATGTACATTGTAATCATCATTATAACTACTTTAATTCCTAGCATTACTTTTCAATATCAGCTAACCTTAACCCATACATTAAACCAAATATTATTCCCATTAAAATTTAATCTCTTATTTATTTATTTAAGAAATCATGAAGTGTACTACTTTAATTCGTAGCATTACTTTTCAATATCACCTAACCTTAACCCATACATTAAACCAAATAGTATTCCCATTAAAATTTAATCTCTTATTTATTTATTTATTTAAGAAATGATGAAATGTATAATTTAGTAAACTAAACTGAATAAATGAAAAGTGAATTTTATGAATTAAAAATATATTTCAATGCTTTTGTTACTTTGTTACTAAACTAATCTGAATAAATGAAAAGTGAATTTTAATAATTAAAAATATATTCCCATGCTTTTGAATATTTTGAACCTGTTATGAACGTGCCGACATCCTTAATTTCATATGTAGAATTAATCAAAGAAGAGAAATTTATGTCCAGAGTATGAAAAAGTAAAAGGCCGCTGAACATGCCAGAATGATGGGCCACAATGAGCATGTGCGCTTTGATTTGACAGTGGCCTGGCCCAGCAGTGGAACCCGGCGCAAATTTCGACACAGACAATATGGTCCAGAGATCGAATCTCTGTCAGCGTTAATTCTGTACTGTGGGAGGACTGTGTCACAGTAGTCGCCGAAGTGTTTATAAACGAACATCAGCTGAAGCCCAAACCCAGAACCGTGAAATCCTCTCTCTCTCTCTCTCTGATTTTGGTTTCCACGCCAATGGAAGGCTTTAATCTGTGCCTGCCCGTCGTTCTCGCTCTGCTAATACCTGCATTGGCAGAAGCTTATTATTTCGATTCAAGGAATGGGTTTGTCAAGGGAAGGCACGGGTGGCGCGGCCCGGTCGGAACTCGTTACATTGTCGTTGATAAAAACGGGGGAGGGCATTTTGGCAGTGTTCAAGCTGCGGTTGATTCTATTCCAAATGGGAATAGAGAACGAGTTATAATAGAAATCAGGCCTGGCTTCTATCAGTAAGTGTTGTAATTATTTATCTTTTCTGTAGATCCATATCAATGTTTGTTTGGATTTTTTTTTCCCTGCCTTTAATTCATACCAGGATGATTTAAGGATAAAAAATGTAGAAACTTTAACTAATCCAGCTAATTAAATTAAATGTTATAAAAATATTTAAATTTCTAAAAATTTTATATAGTTGATATAAGGATTGATTGAATGATAGTAAAAATGCAAATACAAGAGTACATTACATTTTCATTCCCTTCCGTTTGAAATTACTTGAACTCTCAAATTCTCCAGATTACAGAGCAACATTGTTTGAAACCCCAAACTCTCCATATTACAAAGAAAGCTATATTATCCAGATTAATTGCATACATTCTAATATAACCCTCATGTAACTGTCTATTTGTTTTGCTGTTAAGCTGAATCCACCATGTAAGCTCTTCATTTTGCTTCGTTCCTGGTCAAGCACACGCATAATCTTTTTTCTTCAAATTGCCCTGTCAGACAATGTGAGTTTTAGGTTTATATTTTTTCTTACTCCGTTTGCCTTGCTAGACAATGTGAACTCTAGGAGAATTGAGAGTTTCCTTGCTAGATTATGCCGGTTTAAGGACAATTGACATACCAGACTTGCCCTATGAATTTTTTTTGCTGAAATTGTTCTTTGTATATGAGAAGTTTATAGAATATCGTTTTCTAGTTCATAGTCCAAGCTTTTCCACCATCCGCATCTCTACCGTGACCCATGGTTTACTACCAAAATCAACCTGAAATAATAGAATGTGTTTCAGCTAAAATCAGCAGAGACTGTGAGTCTCTATTCTTGGTTTTTCCAATAAAAAGATAGCTTTTAAAGCATCTCAACCTTTTTCCAGGAATTCTTTAAAAATATATATTTCACTGTTATTGTCTGACTTACCCCATCCAGAATATGCGATGCCCAATCCCCGGTCACAGACCAATCAATCCAAAATTGTGCCACTTAAAAAGGGTTTAATAACTCTCGGCACTACACTGGTTATTATCATTGTACACTGGTTATTATCATTGTCCAGCAAAGACATCTCCCTTTCTAAAATATTACCTCCCTTTTTTTTAAGAATATTACTGGGCTTAAGGCGTCTCTGGAGATTTGAACCTTGGACCAGTAAAGTTTTGATATTCCTCACTTTTGCTCCCCTAGGAGGACTGATGGTGTTTGGGTTCATATTAATACAGGGAGAAGGTGCTTGTGCCTCAAGCGAAGCCATATATCACATTCCAAGGCGCGGGAATGGGACGCACGGTTATTGAATGGCACAACAAAGCCAGCGATGTCGATGTATACGGGCAGGAGCTTCACACTTACAACACGGCCTCTGTCACGGTGTTGGCTAACCATTTTACCGCGAAGAACATCAGCTTCAAGGTGAATTAAACTCAGCTTCTGCTCAAACAATTTCTTTCGAAACTGTACAGTATTCTGCGTTCAAATTCATCAAGTTTCAGCCTATTTTTCTGTGATTGTACTGATGCAGAACTCAGCCCCGGCGCCTCTTCCAGGAATGGAAGGGTGGCAGGCAGCATCCTTCCGCATATCAGGCGACAAAGCATACTTCCTCGGCTGCGGCTTCTACGGAGCGCAGGACACCCTCTGCGACGACGCCGGCCGCCATTTCTTCAAAGAATGCTTCATCCAGGGATCCATCGACTTCATTTTCGGCAACGGACGGTCTCTCTATTACGTGCGTACTGTTTCCCCTGCCATTCCTCTCGACGAACTTTTCTGATCACTCCCATTTATAAATCTGTAATTCTAATTCCAAGTACTGAAAATGCAGAAATGCGAACTACATTCTATAGCCCGAGTGTTCGGCGCTATAGCCGCTCAAGCCCGGACGATGCCGAACGAGGACACGGGCTTTTCCTTTTTGCACTGTAAAGTGACGGGCACTGGACCACTTTACCTGGGCCGCGCCATGGGACAGTACTCGCGTATCGTCTATGCTTATACATACTTCGACGACATAATTGCAGGGTGGGACGACTGGGCTCAAACCAGTAAAGACGGGTGCGTTTTAATTAGATCCATAGTATCATTGTATTTATTGTTTTCAAAATTTCATAAATCTGAATCGTTTCACATTGTATTTATTGTTTTCAAAATTTCATAAATCTGAATCGTTTCAAAATGGGAAAAAAAAGGAATCCATAATCGAAGCTTATGAAAAGATTGACAGGCTCCATTAATTCAATCATACTTGAATGGTGAATGCTGTATTGGGTATTTGCAGGACTGTGTTCTTCGGTCTCTACAATTGTTATGGTCCGGGAGCTCAAGCTGCGCGACGGATTTCATGGGTTCACGAGTTGACACCGGCTCAGGCTCAACCATTCCTGGTCAAAACTTTTATCAATGGCAGGCATTGGCTCGAGGATCGTGATTAGCATTAAAACAGTGGGATTAACGTTGCGCCCAACATTGGCAGATGAATATATTTATGGCTTCAAATTCAAAGAGCATATAATGAGAATAATTTTTTATGTTTGTACTTGGATATTTCCCTTCTCAGTCTTTTCTTTTGTTGGACTGATAACCAGTCATTGCCGCGATTTATGCATTTGCTTGTGGAAAGCACTAATTTTCCATTGAAAAAGCAGATCGCTAATGCGTTCTGATGCGTGGAATTTCTGACGCCTTATTGTGATTTGGTGAAAGTAATTGTAGTCTTCTTCTGACTAAATGTGGAATGCTTTGGAGGCCTTTCTGTTTTCTATGTTGTAATTATGTCGATACGGCCAACGTGGATTTTGAGACTTTTAATATTATTAAATATTGAATTGCTAAATGATGGTCCAGACTCCAGATTGTATGATGTTTGTGTTAAAGGGGAAGCACCTGGCCCTCCGATCACTCCGAATTAACAATATGGTTATGATGGATGGGGTACAAGTGCCACATTGTCCCACATTGTCCTTAATGTGTTTAATAAATATATATTGTTACTCATTGGTTAACATATTTTGATTTTTTTAATATTTATTTAAATTTTAAAAAATAAAAATTATGGTTTTTCAACATTTTCTTAGTGTTACTTGCATCTCCTTTATTCATGTTAGTTGAGATAATCCTATTATAAAATTAAATTTGTTATGGATATTTCAATAAAATAATAAGTCATAATAAATTTTATAATATTTTGTAATTTTTTATTATACAATGTTTTACTTTACATTTAAATTAAGTAATTTAATATTATTAGTTTATCTCACAAAACATTGAAATAAATTGAAGAGAAATGAAAGAAGTTAAATCAAATAGTACACCATGGATATAATGAACATAATGAAATGAATATAAGCTAAATAAATAACACACCATAGACACAATGAACACATTGAAATGAATAAAGTTAAACAAATAGCACACCATAGATATAATGACCACATTGAAATGAATGAAGTTAAACAAATACAACACTATCTATATAATGAATACATTGGAATGAATGAAGTTAAACAAATAGCACACCATCCACACAATGACCACAAGATGTACACTTGGAAACCCAATATGGAAAGATCCAATTACAATGTGAGTTTGTTATTTTCTTCTTAGTTATGAAATGCAAATACAAAGAAAGTGCACTCACTATATCTTAGTTATGAAATGCAAATACAAAGAAAGTGCACTCACTATAGAGTTGCCATGGACACTATGGCTTATATTGTTGCTAGAGGATCTTCTACTTCCTTCTACTTCAATATTCCACTTCCAATGTTCTGCTCTACTATGGAATAATAAATAATACAATAAAAATAAACCTGCTTCCTATCCTAGCGGCACAATATTTTACTTGTGTTGATATCCATCTAGGGTTAGGGATTTTGCATGCTTCAACTCTCGATTAGCGTTAGGGTACTAGACCCTCTAAAATATTCTTGAAAGTCCACGAGTGACCAACTCTAAATGTGTAAGTAATAGAAGTGGACGCAACATCTACATGGTATCATGGTGGTCAACAAGATTAGTGAACTTACGGGGGTCATAACTTCCTCATACAAACTCCAATTGAAGTGATCTTCACATAATTAAAAAACTCTTAATGTGTAGAATAGTGTTGAGAGGTTGGTAATTTTGTTTGCAAAGTTTTGACCCCCCAAAAGTCCTTCAATGCCTCAAACAATATCCACAAGTCCCTAGACCCCAAATCAATGAAGTGGGTCTTGTCCATAAAATGAGTCCTGCAAGCCAATAGCTACAATTTTTCCACCCATAAAGTACCAAAATAGTCAAACCGTTGCGTCGTTGTCCTACAAACAAAGGGGGTTCATACACCAATTTGGTGTTTGGTTTGGTCGCGACCTTAAAATTATATTATTATTATTATCATCATCATCCATTTTGGATCATCACCACCCTTTAGAGGCATTTCTTCCAATTTTAGTGTCAAATATTCAAACAGAGATTCACCTTTTTCACTCGTTGTTGATCATTTCTCTCCTATATGGGTATGCGATTTGGGGACCATACCTCTTGGTAATAAATTGTATTTGGATAGAGAGGGTATATATCTCAATGTTCTCAAAACATTCATGCCAAGAGATAAATTCCTTACACCATCATTCTTGTGAAGTTTGGTACTACCACTTTTTTTTTTTTTTTCCGGTGATATTGTAGGTGAAGTTTGGTACTACCCTTTTTTTTTTTTTTTTCCGGTGATATTGTAGGTGGTGAGGGCGATACGCAAGCTCAAGGGGATGGGAAACTGTCATTTTGGTTGGCTTATGCACATATATCTAGAATTCATGTCCTCTATATGATTGGTAGAGCATGGGGTGGAGTCCTTCAGGTATGTTAGAACCTCTTTGTTGTTCCATCTAGTTGATCTTGATATTGACATAGCACCTCCACATGAATTCTCATTAGATGTCTCCGAGCTTTGCAAGAGAGAGAAAAATAAGGAAATTTGAGTTGAAATCTACAAAGCTTACCTTTCAAAAAACTACTTTACTCAAAGCTCCTTTACTACTCTTGTTTCTATATTCATTTCAAGAATAGTTTCATCAAGTCTCTTAGATATACCAATGCCAAGTTCCCTTGCAGTTTGAAGGTTCCTCTAGCACAACTCAAAGTGGGTTCCCATTTATTTTGCATTGACATAGAATTCCATATTCTACAAGACCATATTACAACTCAAAAATTAATAAACAATTTACAATCAAATACTTTATTATAAGACTCATATAAAGATTCCTCTAGCACAACTCAAAGCGAGTTCCCATTTACTTTATATTGACATAAAATTCCATATTTCACAAGACCATATTACAACTCAAAAACTAATGCACAATTTGTAATCAAATACTCTCTTTATTATAAGACTCATAGTAAAAATCAAAAACTAATGAGCAATTTGCAATCAAATACTCTCTTTATTATGAGATTGGAGGATGGTTTTATTGCTTCTTCATGGACTCACATAGCTATGCAAATTTCTCTCTTTATTATGAGAGATTAGAGGCTAGTTTTATTGCTTCTTCATGAATTCATATAACTCCCTCCTAACATTAATGGCTAATAAATATCAAAGATCCTTAGCCCATTTTTCTCCAAGGTGTTTGATATGCGTTAACATCTCAAGTGGCATACATCACATTCTTCTTAGTAAGTTGCTTTGATGTTCTCTATTTTGATGAGCTGGATTTCCTTGTTTTAAGGCTTTTCACATCTTAAATTATGATTTATTACTTCTATACAACTGATAGAATTAAACTTCCACTTCCTATTTCATTTTTATAAATTAAATTAAATCTATTTTTATCGATTAACTAACACATTTATGATTGGGTTAATTATTTCCTGATCTTCTCAATATGCGTGCCAAGAAAACCTATAAGATGAGAAAACACATTTTATATTGAACTCAAAGATTACTTTATGAGAATGTCGAAGTGCGGGCCATTTTCACACGATATTCTTAGATTTGCAGTTGGGCGTTGGATTCTAAAGATGATATTCTTAGAGCGGTAGTTGAATGTTGGATTCATATGATAGTATTTTTAATTCGGCGGTTACATGTTGACAAAACAACTCTGATTGTTCGCACGATTAAATATAATTAGTAACATTGGATTCTATGTGTTTTGTGGTCATGCTATTTGTAGTAATGGAAACAATCATGCTCCTTTTTTTGTCATAAACAAATTATTATATTCTAACGTAATGCTTTGATTACGCTACCTAACTTATTAAATTCAGTCCCTATCCGTTTTTAATAGCAAGAGTTGCTAATTTTGTTTTGACTTCAAAAATTTGCTAAAATGTCGATAATATACGTTTGAGTAGTTAAGGAAAAATAAATAAATAAAAGGAGATTTATATGATAGTACATGAATGTTTTTATACCAATTATCATAACATTGTAAATCTACTTGGAATTTCATTTTTATACATGGGTTTTTTTAATTGAAGTCATTTTTAATAAATAAGATTTATGTATTAGATAAAGTGTGAAACCAATAATTATAAGAAGAGGTTATCCCTAATATAAAGTTTCTACAAAGTAGATAGAACTATATAAAGAAGTAGAGGTAATGATATGAGATGTCTTGTGAAGTATATTATAATTGGTGCTTTGCTATAGGTTGTTCCCTTTAACTCATTTGGAGGTTGCCCCCTAGAAGAGACAAGTGAACATTGCTCTCATCAATAAAGGTATAATTATTTGTGGTATGCATGTTCTTCTTTTGCCTATTGTTGCTATAATATGTTATTTCTTATATAAATCTAGATATATTCTATAATTTCTATTATGGATCTTTCAATTTTGTAACAAAGAACACCACAATTGGTATTAGAACACTTTCTTGAGCCAATATTTTAGAGTTTTTTTTCACGCTGGAGATGTATTCTAACATTTATAAATAACATAGTGATTTATCATTCAATAGGTAAATCTGTGGTAGGGGGATAATACAAGTAGGAAACACACATGATTTCACCTGGTTCGACACCCTTTTAATCCCTATTGGTACTCGTTCAAGTACTACCACATCAAACAACACCTACATATACAATTTCACTTACATGTACCTTCAGGTATATTGAAAGTCGGCTAGGTTACTTGAAACCAACTTTAGATAAATTGATTGATCATCTTTTTCCTATAGTGCATCAAGAAAAGCACTCAGGAAGATCACTCTCTAGTACATGGGAAATTAGGTAGTACAACTAATAATACAATCGAGGCTCCTTAGTTGGTGTGCTAAGAGATTGGGGCGAGTACTACTATTGGACCCTACAAGTATATTAGTAGCACTTGACACTCCCTTTCCCTCAGGAACCTAGAAACCCTGCTCCATGTTGCCAATCCATGAAATTCTTACATAACTTGTAATATTAAGAATTTGAGAATTATGTTTGTGTAGAAATATTCAAGTGGGAGTATAACTATGGCATGAGTAAAAGAAAATATAAATCTAGGTCCTACATGCACCCTTATTTGATACTTATCTCAACAAAATCCTTGTGTCAATTCGATCATCATGTTACCACTTTATAATAAGTCTCTTTTGTGGACCTGCTCACCCCACTACTAGGAAACCCTCTCAAAATACCCAGGATACAGTGTTGATCACAATGTTGCTCACTCCACTACTAGGAAACCCTTTCAAAAGACCACTTTGCAGTAACCTTTTTCTTATAGAAACACATCTCTATGGTTTCTACTCAAGGCATAGAGTTATCCACCATATTCTCCTCTTTGTAAACTCTTTGTGATGAGTTGAAACACATGATAGAATGCAATCAATCCCATGCTCAGAAAATATTGATTCCATCCATGACAAGCTGACCAACCTTGAGTCGCTCCTAGACTAGATGTTCAAACTCATGGTGATGCAAGCTCAACTGCTTGCTTCACAATCTGCGAGTTATCAATGGCAGGACTAGTTTTCCTAAAATGAAGGGGCTGAATCATCCAATCCCATTGGACCTCACTTTACCCCACTCGTTCGTGATCTTATGACTCAAATGTGGCACAAACTTCCTCAGGCAGATGTTAACGAATTTGATTGATCTAACCCCACAAGTCGGGTTACTAAGTTGGGACATTCATTTTCCTTGCATGTCATCACATATGACTTCATGAAAGTTCATAAAAGTGTCTTATATCTGTATTTGGAGAATTGGCAATTATGGAAATGGCATAAGAACTCTCAGAGGGGTTATATTGCTTGGACACAATTTTTCTCAGACATTTATGAATGCTTTTAAACATACACTCATTATTTGGAGTGACTAACCAAGATTAAATGATCTGGTATAATAGAAGAGTTCATATCCACTTTTGAGAAAATGATCATCTACACCAAAGGCATGTCCGATACTTTTTTCAAGGAATGTTTTATTAATGGTATGAAAGAAGAGATATGTGCACAAGTATTAATGGCTCATCTTACTACGTACTTGGAATCCTTTCAAAGAACCCGAAAATCCCAAAGGGTAGTGAATTCTCAAATTAAAAATACCCCATTTATTCCTCATTCTTGATCCAATATTTCTCCCCCTACCAATCCCTATTCGCCCTCTCCACCTGATACAAGTGGGTATTGGTGGCCACCCACCTATTCCAACTGGCTCCTCATATTCATTTATGTTCAACATGTCTTTCTATACTTCTTTATAATTGTGATTTCTACACTTCTGGGCTTGTCTGAAGCCTCACACAATCGCCAGGTGGATACGAGTGCCCTCTCACCTAATCCATCTAGCTTATTTTGTATGTTTTCATGTCAACACATTTACAACAGGGCTCTCCATAGTTCCACCAGACATAGCCCATTTCAGGTGGGTCTGGGATTCCAACCCTTGGGACCCATTGATGTTTCACTTCCTCTTGCCACCGCACAGACAGACTCTTCTCATGATCAGTCCACAATCGACAAAGCCACCAAATTCATTGAGCAGATTTAGTACATCCACCAATAGGTCCAAGAGATTTGGTAGAAATCTAATGCTAAGTACAAGCAACGCCATGATCAACACAAGGTACCACACCAGTTTTAGGTTGGCAAAAAAATTTGGTTACATTTGTAGAAGGAGTGTCTCATCATGCCCCATCGAAAGCTTCACCCACTTCATGATGGGTCGTACACTATCACCAAGGTTGTGGGTAGAAATTATTTTGAGCTCAACACTCCACCCTTCCTTGACATGCATCCAGTATTTAATGTGGACCTCCTTTGGCCATATTTTCCACCATTATTGGACATCTCCAAGATCGCAAAACAACTGACACCAATATATCTCAACCCTGACAGCATGGAACAAGCATCCACTGATAAAATATTGGACACCCAGGCCAAGGGAACTCGCCAACAGAGGATCCATCTTTATCGGGTTGTCAAGGTAGGGCAACTCCTACACCAAGTCAAGTGGCTTACCCAGGACCAAATCCAACAGAAGTTTCCTCATCTGATGGGGGAACTCAACACAATGGAGACCATTTCTTCCTAAGGGGGGAGGATTGATCCAGGTGGATATTGGTGGCCACCCACCTATTCCAATTGGCTCCTCGTGTCTATATTTTGATCAGCTTGTTCTTCTGTATTGTTTTGTAATTTTGGGTTCTACACTTCTGGGATTGTCTGAAGCCCCACACATCCTCCAGGTGGATACAGGTGGCCTCTAGCCTAATCCAACTAGATTATTTTGTATGTTTTCATGTCAACACATCTTACTTGGGGCCCTAAACATTGTTTTTTTTTGTCGCCACAGTCAAACTGTAGATGGAGTCAGAGTTTGATGATGGAATGTTTAGTTATCTGAAATACCTTTCCAATGGGCTATCATGCACCTAAAGCAGAGGTTGTATGCAAAAGTTACGACCCTGGGAAGTTGAGGTACCAAATTACACAAACTTACCCATAGGGACTCACATGAATTTTGGTGTTTCACCTTCTTGGGTTAGATTTTTAGATGTCTAGGGTTTTAGCATTCATGAGTAATATCAAAAAGGCTTATGGAGCCTCATTGTAATCGATTATACTCAACGTATGTGTGTAGTAGCCATATCTCTTTTCAGAGATAGATACCACCATTCGAGCAAGTGTTTTTAGTTCTGCAGTTTTACAATTTCATCCTATTTCATTATTCAATAGAAGATATTATTCCCTAGATATTTGTGTTATTCTTCATATCTCTGTGTTTATTGTATTCAATCTCTTAATCAGTTCATTCTACTCCTAAATCTGGATCAGTGGTATCAGAGCGAGGTTTCTCTTCATTTATTTTTGTTTGTGCATGTACCCAACAAGATCTGGGTACAAGAAGTTGGGACTCAAACCAATCAAGACATTTCCAGATTGGTGATGCCTAGCCCGACAAAATCCCATGGGGGATGAAAATAAAGAAGATGGGTCATGAGATCCTATTAAAATGTTGCTCGAGGAATCCCTCGCATGACAAAGGAATGAAATGATGGACAACTTGACGTAGATTCTTCGACAACTACCCATGGGAGAAACATCTTCATCAAGCGGCCATGCAACCCCCTTCAAGGTATAGGTAAATTTTGATATTCCATTATTTGAAGGACTAATATATGTGGATGCTGTAGATAAATGGTTGAATATGCTCGAGGGATATTTTTCGGTTCGTAATTTTTTCGATAGGGAAAATATTACTTTTTCACTCCTCAAGGTTGTTCTCCATGTGAAAGACTAGTGGGATACTTACTCTGAGAAAAGGGTAGTGGAGGAAACAACAATTTTTGTGGTGGCCCCTACATGGGATTCCTTCCGGGACGCTATTAAAGAACAATACTACCCTATTGGAAGCTACGAGGACCAGTACACCAGATGGACGACCCTACATCAAGAAAGGGACCAGACAGTACCAGATATTACCAGGAAGGGTGGAGTGTTGAGCTCAAAATAATTGCTACCCACAACCTTGGTGATAGTGTAAGGTCCTTAATGAAGTTGGTGAAGCTTCTGATGGGGCCTGGTGAGACACTCCTTCTGTAAATGTAACTAGACTTTTTCGCCAACCTGAAATTGGTGTGGTACCCTGTGTTGATCATGGCGCTGCTTGTACTTAGCATTGGACTTCTCCAAAATATCCTGGACATGTTGGGGGATGTGCTGAATCCGCTCAATGAATATGGTGGCTTTGTCAATCGCAGACCGATCAGGGGAAGAGTCTGTTTGTGCAGTGGCAAGAGGAAGTGCAACATCAATGGGTCCCAAGGGTTGGAATCCTAGACCCACCTAAAATGGGCTATGGCCAGTGGAACTATGGAGAGCCCTGTTGTAGTTGTGTTGGACATATGGAAGACTCTCGTCCCATGTACGGGGATGCTTATAATTGTACATGCATATGATGTGCACAATCATTCGATTGACGACCTCGGTTTGGCCATCGGTTTAGGGGTGGAAAGAAGTGGATTTTGTGAGCTTGGTGTCCAACAGAGACCATAGACTTGACCAAAAGGTGTTGACGAACCTGTTGTCTCGGTCAAAGATGATGGTATTTTTTATCCCAAAGTGGACCCAAACTCGTTTGAAGAAGAGCTTGGCAGTCTCTGCCACTGTAACATTCTTCTTACAGGTTGTGAGGATGGCCATCTTCAAAAACCAATCAATGACCAAAAACACACGGTCATTCTCATGCTTGGTGGACGACAAACCATACATGTAATCCATTGAAATAGATTCCCATGGCTTTTCTGGAATAGGAAGAGGGGTGTGTAAGCCTTGATTCTTGATGGTTGGCTTGGAAATGGTGCATGCAGTGCAAGATCTGATATACTTGCCGACGTCCTGTCGAATTTTTGGCCAATAAAAATGTTTCTGAAGAATGACCATAGTTTTCTCTACGCCAAAATGTTCTGCCACCAAACTGTAGTGGGCTTCCCAAATTAGCTTTGCACACTTGCTTGTAGGAACAAAAAGATGGCCCAGGTGGCATAAGAGCCTATCTTGAATGTGAAAATCAATGATAGTGGTGCCTTTACCCAAGAGATGATATGTGGTGGCGAAGTCCAGATCTTGCTGATAAAGTTGGGGCCACTCTGATGCTTCATGTCCACAGGATTGGAGCATAGTGGCGAGTGCAGCCACAGGAGGTTAAATAATGAAATCAGTGACACGATTGGATATACTTGTCTTATACTTGATGTTTAGATGGAACTGCTACAGGTAGGTGGACCACTTATGATGGTGGTTGTTCTGTAATTTCCCCTATGTTTGGATGAACTATAGAGGCTTGTGATCAGTGTGTATGATTTTCTCGTTACCCAGGATGTAATGTTTCCATTGACGACAAGCTTGTACAATGGAATACATTTCCTTGTCATGGGTGGGGTATTTCTGGACAGTATC